>CAJNIZ010044082.1:192211-237864 GCA_905231905.1 Symbiodinium pilosum
TAAACCCTAAACCCTAATAATTATTGGGTTACTATCATGTACGACAAAGACTCTGCAGTTTAAGGCGGTAGTGGTGACTGCAGCCACCCCGCGGAACCCAATATGGTCTGTAGTCTAAACTCCTAGTATCCCCCTGAATAACCCCTATAGTAGTCCCTTAAATAATCCCCTAGCCTATGTAACCCCCTTTAAGGAGTCCAGATTCTGGCACATATGGGCTATAGTCTAAACTCCTTTAAAGAGGGTCTATCATGAATTAGATAGGGGACGACTATAGGGGTTATTAAGGGGATACTAGGAGTTTTAGACCATGGCTCATCTGATAGAAAGGACAGCAGTCCACAAAGTGCCTTCTTTAGATTCTATGTCAGCTTGGGAGGTCCTAAACCCTAAACCCCTAATGTAAGCCTCTGATTAATAAACCCCCTCCTTTTGAGGGCCTAAATGTTAGGATGTGCATTATGATCCCTATTATGGGGAGGGGGTTTATTAATCAGGGGTCTGGGTTGATCACTGAACCCTAAACCCTGAAATGAAAGCAGCGGAAAAGGCTGACGAGCCGCATTCTTCACGTTGCCTGGGCGACTTCAATAACTTAAAGGCAGACGTGGCAGCTCTTGAAAACTATCTATGGTCTAGGGTGTAGGGTCTACTACCAGTGCTTGGCAGCGAATGAAGGAATTCATCCCATGGCGGTCCATAAGTCCATCCTCTGAAATAGTTCGTTTGACTCATGTCCCCCTCTCCCTACTAAGCAAAAGGGAGACTCGACATCCTGTGCACGACCATATCATCCCAGTTCCGGCTTCATTTTGCATGGTGTTTCCATGTGATTATCATTATTGAGGTTCTCCTCTATTGTGGCAGCCAAGCTTTAACCCCGTGCCCCGAGCCCAAAGGGTGTGGGTTTTTGGGCTTAGGGTTTGGGGGCAGGGTGTTTGTTGGTGGCTGAATCAAGCTAGAGAACACCATCCTTGAAAGGAGGATGTAAGCTTGCTCCCAAAATGCTATAACGTTGGAGTCTTTTCCAAGGTGGCCGCTACATCACACCTCAGCGTAAGGACTTATTGTCCTATGCATGACCCTTGGCACCCCTCTCCCAAAACTCCCAACTCGTTGTCGATCCAAGCTAGCAAATTCCCAGCACTTTCAGACCCTGAAACTGAACCAATTTGGGACCAGTTTCCAGGTATAAACCACCATGTGAGGTGAGGTCGTGTAAGGTTGTTATAAGGTCCAAGAGGCCAGCCAACTTCGCTGCTTGAAGCGCAGTCAGCGCGGTACCGCCGCGGCGGCGGTGGATGAAGGCTAATCGTATCATCTCCTCGCGTCTTTTGCTCCCTTGTAACTAGGTAGCCCTATCCATCCCCTCCACCTAACCATAAACCAAACCCCCATCCCCCTAATGACCCTAATGTAGACTCATACTATTCTGGAAGGGCTTCTTCGGAAAAGGGGATTCATAATTTCGTGTTCTCCTCATAGCCCCTCGGGATGCTGGGGAATGAGGGAAGTGTACTGATCTCCAGATATCCGCGAGGATTCCTGGTCTCCTACAACATGCTAGAGGGATTAGGGTTTAGGGTGTAGGGTTTAGAGTTTTAGGGGGTGTAGGGTTTAAGGTTTTAGGGTTTAGGGTTTAGGGTTTTAGGGGTATAGGGTTTAAAGTTTTAGGGTTTTAGGGTTTTAGCGGTTTAGGGCTCGGGATGTGGAGGATACATGTGGACTACCGTATGGAGCCTCGTGAGACTCAACTGCCTGCGACGCATTGGAGTCGACCACAATGACACCGCAAGAAGCTAGTATCCCGCTTACTACCCCTGTTACACTCCCCTGTATAATCGTTTACATAACCCTGTTTAAGAGTTTGGAAGACAGCTCATATACCCCAACCCTAAACCCTCAACCCTAAACCCTAAATCCTAAACCCTAAACCCTAAACCCTAAACCGTAAACTGTATGTAATTCATATAACCCTTGCTTTTATCCCTATATCCGCGCGCCTTGGGACCAAAGGTCCCCAGCTGCCCGGATTCGCAGGCCTTGCAGATGCAGGCTGCAGGCTAGGATACACGGGACTGGGGTTTAGGGTTTAGGGTTTGGGGTTTGGGGTTTAGGGTTTGGGGTTTTGGGGTTTGGGGTTGGGGTATGTGAGCTGTAGCCCGAACTCCTTCAAGGGGGTTCTGTAGGGTTTAGGGTCCAGGGTCTAAACTACTTGAAGGGTGGTTAAATAGGGGAGTACTATAGGCGGTTTTTCAGGAGCATACTAGGAGTTTAGCCTCTGGCCAATATAGGGGAATGTATAGTGACATGAGATATACACGTGCGTAAAGGGATGTACCCTAAACCCTAGACCCTAAACCCTAAACCCTAGCGCTTAGGGCTTCATCTGTAGGGTTTAGGGATAAACTTGGGAGTCTTCTAGGGTTGAGGGTTTAGGGTGTAGGTGCGGTTTGAAAGGACTTGAGAACTTTTAAACATCCTCGAGATTCAGAGCCTTTGGGACTTCAGAGGAGTTGGAAGAAATTTCAGTTTCAAGTCGTCTCCGTTTTGGATCTATAAATCAAGGGTCCAGGGATTTGGGAATTCCCAAATTGGGAGTCCTCTTCGAGAGCTCCTTACTAAACTTCCTCATGCTCCGGGGCTCGTATCGCCTTTCGACCCCTAGCGCTGCAACAGAAGGCCCACGTTTTGAAGCACAACCTTGTGATTCCGCCTTTACAGCAACAGATACCACAGGTCACAAGGCGAAATAGGAGTTAAGAAATAGTCCCTCAACCCCCCTTGCAGGACACCTACTGAGAGGGAGCGACCGAGCTAGGCAACAAATCTTCAATCCAGAAAACTCAACCACGAAAACCCTAAACCCTAATACCTAAACTATCTCAACCCGGAACGCTGAAGCCTGAAATCTCGACCCTCAAGCCTCAACCCTAAAGCCTCAACCGCAAGCCCTAAACCCCAAGTCCTAAACCCTGACGAAAATCTGCTCAGCATGTGTGGCTGATTTTTTCAAGTTCCCGTGGTGAAGCAGGACTGGCAGCCAGATGAGTCTAGTAGGGATATGTATAAATAAATGTATACACATAACTAGGACTTAGGGTGTAGGGCGTAGGGCATTAGGAGGATATATAGGTAATGTAACGGATGTACGGGGAATATATAAAGATATATAGGGAACAGATATGGAGATTAGGATGTTCATCCCCATTATGGGCCCCAATATCCTACAAGCCTTGTTGTGGGATTCCCAGAAAACCGGTTATAATTCCTGGAAACCCGCATAAACAGTGCTGCGAACCTGGAGATTTATCCTCCAATTCAGATTGCCTGCTGCTGCTACAGTGGGAATGTAGAAGGGGGTTATATAGAGGCTATTGTGGGATCCACTCCCCCTCAAGCACCAATAAGGCTGAAAAACAAAGAAGTGACAAGCCAACTCCCGTCTATACTTGGCATCTTGCTCGGAATGTGAGCAAAACTCAGCACGAGCGAAACCCCTTGCGCGATCAGACCCTGGACATTACACATCCATGATATATCTTTTCATATCTTTCTTCCCTAATAGGACCCTAAACCCTAAACCCTATTATAAGGGACTTCCGGACCCAACCTTGAGGAAAGCCTCGTCCTCCAAGGCAACTTCGCCTCGCTTGCACATTGGAGGTTTGGGGTTTAGGGTTTAGGATTTTAAGGTTTTAGGGTTTTCGGGTTTTAGGTTTTAGGGTTTTAGGGTTTAGGGTTTTAGGGTTTTCAGGGTTTTAGGGTTTTTAGGGATTAGGGTTTTAGGGTTTAGGATTTTAGGGTTTTAGGGTTTAGGGTTTTCGGGTTTAGGGTTTAGGTTTTAGGGTTTAAGGGTTTCAGGGTTTCAGGGTTAAGGGTGTAGGGTTTAGGGTTTTACGGTTTTAGGGGTTAGGGTTCAGAGTTTAGGGTTTGGGGATTCAAGTTTTTGGGATAAGTAAGGGTTTATGGATTACGGGCTTAAGGTTTACGGCTCAGGATTAAGGAAGTGTGGTTTCAGGGCTTAGGGAGATTTTGGGGGGGTTGGTGAACCACCATATGGTTTTATTCTTATTGTGAAATATGACAGCCCAAAAGAAGACAGACAGCCTTTTGATTTTGCTTGCTGCGTGGTTTTAAGAAGATAGAGGAGTGGATCCTTGACATAGTCCCGATAAAGTCACTTAGTCGGTTATAACAGTCCCTCTACCCGATGTTCGCTTACACCGTAATCGCTAAGCCCTACACCCTAACCCTACACCCTAAACCCTCAACCCTATAGAGACCCTCCTCCGACTTTCGTGGATCATCAAGTTATGGACTTCCAGGACTAGGTGTCCCCTTCCTCATCTTGGCCTTACATGCTGCAAAAACCTAGAATCCCTGCTACAGGGACTCCCACAACTTACTGAGGGTTAGCAGGGAATAAGGGGATACAATCCCTATATAACCCCTATTCAACATATTCCCTCATTCCCTGATAACCCTAAGCACTAAACATTAATCCTAAACCCTAAATCCTAGACCCTTAATCCTAAACCCTACACCGCATATGTGCCCTTAGTCCCTAGTAACCTCCAGAAAGAAAGGGAACCCCCAATTCTGGGAAAGCCCCAGTCTTCCATGGGCAAGATTCTCTTCCAAGGGCTCCAGGATGTCCGTTTAGCGTTTAAGGATTTAGGGTTTAGGGTTAAGGATTTAGGGTTTAGGGTTTAGGGTTGAAGGTTTAGAAATTAGGGTTTAGGATTTAGGATTTAGTGTTTAATGTTTAGGATTTAGGGTTTTAAGGGGCACTTAGGGACCTCAGGGATGCTGCAGGATAGATCGAGTTGATCTTGAAAAACTCCCGTACGATGGAAAGTAGAAGGTTGATGGCCGATGGCGTGGGTCCTCATCTTATTTTCCATCATCCCATTATAACCCCAATATACTATAATAGTTTGCATTTCATTTCCCATTAATCAAGCGATCTCGTTCGCCACGTTGGAATATGCACTGGGCTCTTCCTGCAAGAAAGTATGGCTTAGCTGGTTCAATCTGTATGCAAAATACCGACACGCCTGGTCTTCCACTCTCTTGCGTACATAAATGCGGCTGCTCGCCTATCCCCTATTTAACCGCATAGAACCCCCTTGGAAGGGAACGCATTGTGGTAACCAAGTGAAGTTCCTGAGCAGCAACCCAGAAGCAACACAATGTCATACGCTGGCGCCTGCTACCGTGACTGGTATCGGAACGCTCGGAGCAGAGTAGCCTGCCGTGGCACACAGTACAGGATCTAGGGCATTGGGTTCAAGGTGTTGTGCTTAGGGTGCTTCGTTTGGACAGACCCTTCACAATTTGCCATCAGGAAGCTTTCATAATCCAACGTAGACTCCAAATCTACGAGAGTCCATGATATGGGTTATTCTCAAAATTATGGGCCCCTTTTGGTTATAGATTTTATTACGAGACCTAACATCTAGGGTCCAAGATGGGACCGTAATTTCGGGAACAACCCTCAACCCTAAACCCTAAACCCTTAATTTTAGGGGTACCAAAATTTGACCCTGATCAGGGACTCCCAAGCCCAAACCAGGACCCCAATTCGTTTGAAAGCTCCCATCTGGCAGTCAGCCTGGAATGAGGGTTTAGGGTTGAGGATTTGGGTTTGTCTGATTGTCCGCAAGATGATCTCACCGAAGGTCAGGGGTCAGTTTGTGTTGAAGGTGTGACCCACTTAACTGCTCTGGAATTTGTCAACCAGTCTTGTTGCATTGTCTACTCCTGGCTCTTTGAATGGTGATGCCGGCCCCTTATATGCACAAAATTGGAAATCAAGATTCGAAATGCCAATGATTAGTGATCAGGTGAAGAAATCAACAGGTCAGCCATACAACCAAAACTAATACCTAGACCATCCAGGAACCTTCGGGTAAATCTACAAAACCCAATATACCCTTTACCACCCAGGATAAAAGTTGGGAGTCTCGGTAGAGACCTTTGAATCTACAGACCGCTGTTGCCTTCCGTGCTGGACTTTGCAGGCGGAGGCCTCAGATGCTGCAAAGGAAACAGTATGGGTAGAATATATCTATAATAACCCGTAAACCCTACACCCTAAACTCTAAACCCTAAACCCTATACTATACATGACCCTGTAAAAGCCCCATAGAACCCCTATCTATCCCTAGGCTCATATTGGCCCCTACAGTAAGTAGTAAATGACATGCACCCACACAAGGTATTTGCCTCTAAAAAACTGAGTTGCTACAAACCCCCGGATCCCTAGTTTCTCAAGTATATAGACAAGGCCATAGTTTCCCTGACGCTTTAGCCCCAAACCAAAAACCCCAAACCCTATTCCCTCCTAGGTGGAGTCTGGGTACTCCTTCTGCTCCGGCAGTGGCACATCCTGGCAAGCTCCGCTCGGCAGCGCTGCCTACAGGGAGCACGGCTATTGCGGCAAAAAACTTAGGGGTTTAGGTTTCAGGGCTTTAGGGTCTAGGGTGTTACCATGGCGTCGACATGCAATACATAGCAGGGGTTCCATCTAATGGTAGGTAAATTTTACATTCCTCGACAGCGATCCAGGCATAAGTTTATGGTGATTTGTTCAGCTTAAGTATAAATGTCCATCCTCGTTGCACCATCTTGATCAACGTGGTGAAAACCTTCCTACCATTACAATTTCCGCAATCCTAAACCTTGGGTACTGCCCCCACTCAGTCACAGTTGGATAACATTTATATTATGGTTATATATAGCCCTTAATGGGACCCCTTATATAGACTGTTACGGGGGGGGTGGGAGTACCCAACCTAAACCCTGAACCCTAAATCCAAACCCTAAGCCCGCACCGTTGTGAGCCCTGGAGGTAGCTTGCCGGCGGTGGCGGCACCCAGAAAGTCAAGGCCCTCCTGGACGCCTTCCTTAGCTCCGCCTAGGGGTCTGTAGGGTTAAGGGTTTGGGGTTTAGGCTTCAGGATTTAGGGTTTAGGGTTTAGGGTTTAGGGTTTTTGGAATAATGGGGGATCATTGGAAAATGAAGTGGAAACTGGGATACCATAGGAATGTAGGGTTTGGTGCCAGGTAAACAGGCATGTTGCAAAGCAGTAATGACATCTATACCAGTCTACCTTACGAGGATCTCCCACCCTGGAATGGTGGTATGATAGGAAGATAAGAGGACCCTAATATAATCCTTATTATCTCTTATAGTCCAAGTACAGGGCCGGGGGTCCACCTAATCTATACCATTAAACCCTAAACCCTAAACCCTGAACCCCAAACCCTAAACTCTAAACCCCAAACCCTAAGCTCTAACCCCAAACCCTAAACCCTAAACCCATATTACAAGTACTTAAAGGAGACTGCAGGATGCGCACTGACTATGATTTTTTGGGTTTTTCCCCAACCTACCTCCGCATCCCAAGAAGCCCCGCCTCCGAACGAGGGTTTAGGGTTTAGGGTTTAGGGTTTGGGGTTTGGGGGCTTCTTAACAAAGGGGCTACCCTTAAAAGAAAACCCAGGAAGCATGGGATGATACTGACATTATTATGGGCCTTCCCTTAGGGATTAAAGAAGGAACTCTTAGATAAATTGCCACATCGATGGCCCATCGTACAAGCTGCTAAAAACTCATGACAGCAAGAATGAAGAACCAACAACTGCAACATTACTCATAACCAGAAAACAAATGACAAATAACAGCAACAGCTGCGATTATACTCGCTGTGAATTTTCTCCTCATAACTGGACTTGCTAGCGAGCAACATTACAGTGATCACGACTCATGAAAATGTTCGCAGTTGTTCTACGACAGTATGTCACGCCACGCACTTTCATGCTGGTGCAACTACACCCTAACCCCTAAACACTAACCCCTACACCCTTAAAGCCTCAAGCCTCAACCCTTCTCACTCTGTAGTCCCCCTCTTAAGCAGATAGAATACGGGGTATACGGGGAACTTATTAAAATATACCCAAAGCCATTTTCTATCTACTTAAGGGGGACTAGAAATCCTCAACCCTAACCCCTACCCCTTCAACACTAAACCCCTAAACCCTAAACCCCTGAACACTAAACCCTTAAACCCAAAACCCTATTATCCTAAAACTGACCTTCCTGCTCCCAGGGGCCCCCTGCTGGGCCATGCAGGGCTGGACGTGAATTGGCCGGTGTCGGGCGCGTGACGCCAGGTGGAGCCTGGCGCTTCCCTGGGGTTTAGGGTTTAGGGTAAGAAGGGTTGAGGATTTCGGGTTCAAGCTCAGGGTTTAGAGGTTTAGGGTTGTGAGCGGTATTCGGATGATAAAAATAGTGGCATGGCAAGGCCAAACAAAATCGAACTAATGATGACAACAGCAACACCTTGGGGTTTCCATTTAGCACGGTTCCATCGGTTCCATATGAGCTATAGTCTAAACTCCTAGCATCCACCCTAGTATCCCCTATAGTGGTCCCCTATATGATCCCCCATATAACCCCTCCCCCAAGGAGTTCAGACTATGGCCCAAAGGTATGGCATCTTGCAAAACACGCGTGCTCCTTGCAATAACGCGGGTTCTGTGCCTTGGGCAGGTGTTGCAGGGCTAGAGTTTTAGGGATTAGGGTTTAGGATTGAGGGTTAGGGTTGAGGGTTTAGGGTTGAGGGTTCAGGGATGACGGTTTTTGGTTTAAGGACTGGGCTCTAAAGAGAGGTTAGGGTTCATTTCCGGGGCTGGGCTTGTGGTCGAGGTTTGATGGAGGAAATCTTGCACCACCTTAAGTCCCTAAAGTCCTAGGACTTACAGTAGTTTAGGGCCCCTAGGTGGTGGAAGACTTCATCCATCAACAGTAGGGTTTGAGTTTGGGTGTAAGGTTCAGCATGTAGGGTTGGGAGCTTCAGACGTGATTGCATTGTTGATGGCCTGTAAAGTATGATAAGGAGAACAATGCAACTGTGTCCTTTTGAGTGGCGACAGTAGAAAATTACCAAGTCCACAGAACAATGTATTGACAATTGTTAGCATGTAAAGATCATGTTACCGCTCTTGGCTATATAGGATATGTCAACAAGTTTTAGCATCAAAGACGTGACATGTTTTGGTTCTAGGGCTGAGGGTTCGAGGACAAGACTACTACTGAAATGGACAAATGTTTTGAGTAGCTTTGAAAGAAATGTCTTTGGATGATTGGACACTCATTTTCAATCCCCATGTACCCTAGCAGTACCCTTGCCTGCCTCTCACAAATATCGCTGGTCTGCCACTTCCGCGGCTCATCCACCCTCGGCGCGCCGCGCATATTCGCAGAAGCACTGTTTGATCATAGCTGCGTTGACACGTGAATCTACAGCCTGCCAGGCTTGGTGGCAGTAATGCTGTCGGAGAGGCTTGTTGATCCAAATCAAAATGGGAATATGAGCCCGCCCGTCGTCATCAAGGCAGTGCACGATGAAATCGAAGAATTCCTGAAGCTGGCTCGGCGCACTTCACATGATTGTTCTCATGGCACGTTTGTTGCGAGTCCTCCTCAATCCCATATTCTGCATCACCGGCATTCACCTTCGGATTTGCTGACGGCACGAAATCAGAGCCTGAAAGTTGGCCTAAAAAGTAACCATTCACTGAAACACAGCATTGAAAGAGTTGCCAGGCTGCCCAGAAGCCATGTAAGCCACCGCTTCGCAGTGTGGAGTGTAGTGCTTCACCTTGACATGTGCCAAAACTTGCGAGAAAAAAAACCTCATAAACTCTACTAGCCCAGGCAGGTTAAAATGCAATGGCACTAGGAGAAGCCTTAGCAAGTGCTTCCGGCCATCTGTTGCATGTCAAACGACGCTGCCCTGAGCATCTCCCTGCATAAGACTAGAATCAGCATAGCTTTAAGCTACCGGTGGCTAGCAGGGAATAAGGGAATAAGGAAACATGGTCTATTTATGTTTTTTGAAGATTATATTCCCTTAATTCCCTACGGACCAGCAATAAGCGAGCGGCAGGGAAGTGCATGATGAGAGACTGCGTTGCTATTCAGGAGTTGTTCATGAAGTTACCTGGAAGTTACCTGTATAAGGGAACTCCATTGCTTGCAACATATCCATACTACGTTTGCTTACGTTAAGCTCCTGAACAACAAGCCAGTAGAGGTGGCGCTGGCATGGTCAGTCGCCCCTGTCATTTCTGAACCAGAACCCTAAACCCTAAACCCTGTAACCCTAAACAGTAAACAATCTCTGAATCTCAAACCGAGGGTCATTCTCCCTAAAGGTTCTACAGAGTTCTATAGGGGTTATTATGAGGGCTCTATAGGGGTACATGAAGGTTCTATAGGCGTATACCGGGGATATATACGGGTTCCGTAGGCGTATATAAAGGATGTGTAAGGGTTCTATAGGGGTATATAGAGGTTATATGAAGGTTCTATAGGTTTATATAAGGGTTATATCAAGGTTCTACAGGCGTATAAAGGGGCTATTCTATGCGCTAGAATCTAAACTCCTAGCATCCCCCTTCACAACCCCTATAATACGTCCCTATATAATCCCCTCTATAATACACCTTTAAGGAATTTAGACCGTAAATCCTAAACTCCATATATATGCATAATGCTCTATACAACCCCTGTAAGGAGTTTAGACTATGGTTCGTATATAAACCCTAAACCCCAAACCCCAAACCATAAACCCTAAACCCCAGTCCCCATGGCCCATATGGGTCATGATCCAGATGCTCTTGGCCAAGTTGCCAGGGGCTTCGCTTTGCTTCGAAGGCCAAGATCCCAGATCTGGGCACCCACGACATATTGAGGGTTTAGGGTTTAGGGTTTGGGGCAAAGGGTTTGTAGGGCTTAGGGTTTAGGGTTTAGGGCTTAGGGTTTAGGGGGGGCTACGCGGGAATCAGGGAACATACTATATAGGGGTTCATAGGTAATAAGGGAAAATATGGCGTAGGGTTTAGGGTCTAGGGTAAGGAATGAAGAATATAGTATATTAGTATATAGGGATTATACGGGGGTTGTGTTCCCTTATTCCCTACCAACCACCAGTAGGATGAAGATTGCTGGATGGCTGCGTGCGTATGCTTGTCTTTAGAAAAAGGGGAGGGGAGGGGGCCTACATACCACTGAAAACTAGCAGTCCGTATGATAGGGATCCTGAAACAGGCGCCCGCCCTGATTTTTGAAAGCCCTCATCTACACACATGTGGCAGGCAGCTTCGATCACAGTAAATGCCTGTGCTGAGTGGCGGACGTCGAATGTCTGGAGATTGTGCTCAACAGACTCCTATGCAAGACGCTCCCATACCAATAGGGATTACACAAAAAAAGATTGCACAGAATCAGACCTATTCATATTACACAAGTACAACTACTAGCACTAGTGCTAGAAATCTTAGTCATACAACGTAGTACAACTGACTCTCAGCATCTCTGGGATTATCACTATCACGATAACCATTACTGTCCCTCTGACTCTCGTTATCGGTATTACGGTTAGAGTTACTACGACTATGGCCATCACTATCAACTACCATCACTATTGCTATTAATTATTACAATTACCATTATCAAGACCATGGCTCTTACTGTTAGCATGATAAATATTACGGTTTCTGCTACCACGATCAACATGCTGAATGCCGCCGAGCTTCGACGTTAAAGCCTACCGTGGGAATTGTGTTAACGACCTGGCAGCTTCTCAAAACTTGCTGGTTGCGAATAAAGAATGAAAAATGGAAACTCATATTGCCGTAGGGCTGTAGAGCTGTGTGAGTTTACGATTCAGGGAATGGAAAACAGCTTGGAAGCGACTGTTTAGGGTTTAGGGTTTGGAGCGCGAAAAGGAATGGAAAAGGAATGGACATAAAAATGGGGCTACCATGCAGGCTGAAAACCCTAAACCCTAAAACCAACGTTTTGAGTTGAGCTCAGGGAATGGAAAAAATTGAATGCTATTTAGGCTGGCAGGAAGTTTGGGAGATAGGCAATACAAAAGAAACATGGAAACTACAACATTATGCGGGAATCCGAATAAACGGCTACCATACAAACCCCTAAACCCGTCAACCTGAAACCCTAGACCCTCAAACCCGAAACCCTAAACCCTGACGTCCTAAATTGCCAGTGAGGAATGCGACATCCAAACTCTGGAATTGCGCTTTCCGAGACAAGAAGACAGCTTTCGGGCCTGAGGGTAAAGGAAACTACAAGCCAAGACAGGTTTTAGGGCTTAGGGGTCTAGAGTTTAGGGTTTAGGGTTCAGGGTAATAAGGGTTAGTAAGGAATACGGGAATATATTATATAGGGATTATATTCCCTTATTCCCTACACCCCCCAGTAAGTTTTTTTAGCAATGCGCACTGCTACATTTCTACCTCTGGATCACTAGGTTTACCGCAGGGGCCCCCAAGGTTATCAAAGGAGAAGTACATGTTGCGAGGTCACAAGGGTAGACACACAGCCTCGTGCCCGGCGGTTTAGGGTACTTACGCATCGTCTCTGAAATGTTATGCAACTTCTTATTGTAGAACGTACTGCAGAATATGGTGTAATTCTATACTAACTTCATGCAAAGAAGTATGATCTAACGTTTTGAGGTCATAAGGGAGGTATAACAAGAAATACCAAGGAGTAAGGGATCCCATTGATATCCTAGATTTTGATTGGTTTTCATATATATATATGTAGAAAGGAAATCAATTTCAAAAAGAATTGAATGAGATTTTACTTGATGTTATTTGTTGTTTCCATGTTTGCCGTATATATATATATACATATATATATTGATTGTAATTAGACTTCAATACTTAATTTGAGTGTAATCAGAGTTCAATTGTATTTGATTAGATCTCAGTTGAATTTAATTCGACAAACTTTAAAGTCTTCAATTGGCGTTTTCTTCGGTTTTTGTTAATTTGAAAACCGGGCTGAGTTCAATTTCAATTGGCTATAATTGGATTTCTAATTCGAGTTCAATTGATTTCAATTATAATTTTTGAAAGATTTCAATTGATTTCAACTTCAATGGTTGTAATTTGATTTTATTACAACTTCGAATATTAAATTTCTATGTTAACTCGATTCAACTGCTGTTATTCATTAGGCTTCAATCGTTGAATGGACGTAACTTCGATTTCACTGGTTTTAAATTGGATTTTAATTGGTTTCGATGAGTTCACATTGGATTTGAGCACCATTTCGATTGATTTTACACTAAATCATGACTGGATTTTACGTAACTCTAGATGAATGTAAACTCGGTTTCAATGAATCTTTCGAGTTGAAGTCATTAATTTTAATTGAAATTTAACTCGATTTCAACACGCCTTAATTGGATTTCAATTCGCTTGCAATCAATTTTAATTTGACTTTTCAATGAATGAGTTTTAACTGGATTGTAAATCGATGTCAATCGGCTTCAATTAAATGTAAAGTCGGTTTTAAAAACTTTTAACGTGGATTTCCGTTCGTTTCTCATCAAATTCAAATAGAAACGAGTTTCGAAGGGCTTTAAAAAGGCTTTTTAGAGCCAGCCCTATCTGATGCTTTCAATAAATAGCCCGGAATATTAAACAATTTTTCACGCCCCCGGATTATTTAACATTTGGGGGGATGGTGGACGTCGTTTAGTATTAGGAGGAAGTGATTAGAATGTAGCGTTCCTTATTGCAAAAGGGGGTGGTAGTAGGACTTTTAGTTTGGATCCAATGGCGAATCTCGAGTTATTTTGACATAGCCCTTTCCGTATTTTGAACGTTCAGGTATTTTTCAAGGGTGGTAATAGTAAAGTTCCCCGACCCAAAAATCTGTTGAAATCCTCTCCTGCTCCTCCTTCCCCCACTGCTACTCTTATTCTTCTTCCTCCAAATACTACTACTAATAATACTGACTCCTGGTTTCCCAGACCTTTGTTTCCGAACTGGCTCGCCTGGAACTCAAGGAGGGGGTTATGCCCTAAACCCTAAACCCTGAACCTAAACCCTGAACCCTAAACCCTAAACGGCAAAGCCTCTCCCAGCTTGAGTTTGTAGAGCAAAGTCGTCTTGCCCGCTGCATTTGGACCTCTAGGAGCCAAGGTCAGCAAACAGCTTTCCGCCTACTTGAGGGTTTAAAAGTTTAGGGTTTAGGGTTTAGGGTTTAAGGTTTAGGGTTTAGGGTTTAGGTTTTAGGGTTTAGGGGGTAGCGATGACCTAACGAGAACTCCAAATTATACGCCCTGTAAGTCCCCAGATCAGGCTGTTTATTGGTTTATAATTAGCGTTATACTTAAGGGTTTAGGGTTTGCGGTTTAGGGTTGGGGTTTAGGGTTTAAGGTTTAGGGTTTGAGGTTTAAGGTTTAGGATTGAGGGTTTAAGGTTAGGTGGATCCCCCACCCTGTAATAGTGAGTACAAGGGATTCTAAGGATTATCTTAAGGTGCTCGTGCGTTCCTATTACACCACTATTACAGGGTTGGGGGGTCCTCCAAAGTTATATTTAATTTATAACAACCCAATACAGACCCTATTAGAATAGAGTAGTGTCCGTTTTCATTTTCATTATCCCTATATAACAAAATGGAACCCCTAATATGAACCTCCAAGTAGACCCTGAAAGAAGCATTCACTTGGACTAAAAGGTCTGCTGATAGGACAGCTGAGAATTTTTGGAGGTTAGGGCTGAACCCTAAAAACCTGAAATCCGAAAACCTGAAAACACCAGATCCTAAACCTTATGGTTTTAGATTCAACCACGGGTTGCCAACAGACAACACTACAAAAGCACCAGCCTTGCCTAGGAGTTTCCGGGGAAGGGGTGTAGAGGGAGTATATGGGGATTTTTCTTACAGGGACTTCAGTTCAAGGATCAGGGGTTTAGGGGGAGTACCCCGATAACAGATAAACAAAATGAAATTGCATTCCCGTATAAGATTTGCGCCCCAGCACTGCATGTTTTTGTCCTAGTGGATAGATGCTGCATATGCGAGCAGCAGACTCTTTTCTGTGCATGCTGTCTTCCGGAACCAAACCCACAACATTCACTGGCAACGACTAGACAACAGCATTTCAGGCTCCAGGAACTGTCATCCTTGCTTCTTGAAGAACCAGTGCCATATAGTAGGTTCCCTAAACCCTAAACCCTATAGAACCCCCATATCCTTATAGAACTCATAAATACATCCCCCGTATGCCTATAGAACTCCCACATATCCCTTTATCCCCCTACAAAGGTATCCCTAATTTTGGGAGGCCCCCCCCCTTCGCTACCAGCCAAGCCTGAGAGTAGAAACGCGCGACGCTTGACCCTAAACCCTAAACCTTAAACCTTGCAAACATTTTCTTCAAAGAAAGGTGAGGTCAGCTGACTCTAGGGCTTAGAGTTTAGGGTGTGGGCCTAAGGGTTTAAGTTTTAGGGCTTAGAGTTAGGGTTTAGGGCTTAGGGCTAAGGGTTTAGGGCCTAGGGTTTAGGTCATATTAGGTCTTAGGGTTTAGGGCTTAGGGTTAGGGTTTAGACCTTAATGCCTGGACCTTTGTGACTGGACCTTCTGGTTTCTGAGCTTCGGGCCGCAGAGCACGATATGGCGGCGTGGCTTCCTTGACACGGAACCAGGAAATATAGGGTTTAGGGATGAGGGGGTGTAGGGTTTAGGGTTTAGGGATGAGGAGGTTTAGGGTTTGGGGGGTTTAAGGCTTAGGATTCCCTAAACTAAACCCTAAACCCTAAGTGCCTTTCGGGAACTTCTGGATATATGTGGGGGGCGTCCCCAACTTTGGGGACCTTGGTTCCCATATGGAGTCCCCCATTTTGGTAAACTAGGGATTACAAATTACTGCGCGAATTTTCAAAACTGAGGCCTCGCTTTTTAGATGTCCCCACTTGGATGATAATGTACCGGAATCTGTATTGTGGCACTTCCTCTGCTGAACCCCGCAAGTATGAGGGCTTCTTGAACAACTCGCATATCTTGTGCAAATCATCTATGCCTATAGCCCTAAGCCCTAAGCCCTAAACCCTACCTAAACCCTAAAAAATAATCCCTAAACCCTAAACCCTAAGCCCAAAACCCTGAACCCTTTGCAGGCCGACTCAGCTGAGATGGCGCGGAAGGCTAGTGGTCATCGAGGCGTGTTCTCATGATGGTCCTCTAACCTCCCTGAGATAGTGGAGAATCAAATGGAACAAAAAAACAACATGGGATATTATCCCCAATAATGGAGAATCAAATGGAAAAAATGGAAAATGGAAAATGGGACTATGTTTAGGAGATTACAGGGGTAATAGTCTAAACTCCTAGCATTTCCCTTAATAGCCCCGAGAATACTCCCCTATACGATCCCTGAAAGAACCCCCTTGAAGGAGTTTAGACAATAGCTCACATAGAAACTACCATTTAGGGTTTAGGGTGTAGCTGAGCCCCTAAACCTTCAACCTCCATGTACATAGCCATGTCTGATCTATCATACCATCTTAGCCCGGCGATAGTCACAAGCCAGCTGTTGTCCAAGCAAACCCCTCAATGGTGGCCGCAAAGGTCACTGTAGGAGCCCGAATAGCTGCCTTGAGGCTCAAGCCTTGAGCCACCCCACATCATACAACCCTACACTCTAAAGAGTAAGCTCAATATACCCTTATAATCCCTATATAACCCCTATATATCCCCCAGTATAACCCTACGATTGTTATCTATAAACCCTAAGCCCTAAACCTAGGACCATGACAGTGGTTGTTTTCCAGGCCCAGTACAATATACCCAGCACGGCTCCACGCTTACACTACTGATTGAGAATCAAATGGAAAAAGGAACATGGACTGGAAACTGGATGATGTAGCGACGTTGGCTTAGCTCATCAGACAGAGCCACCAAAAGACGAACAAAGATTTGACCCGCATCCACATGCTGTAGCAGGGTGTAGCATCTAAACCCTAAACCCTAAATCCTAAACCTTAAACCCAAAATCCTAAATTCTAAATTTAGAATCCTGAACTAAATTATTGATTTAAAGCTCTAGGGCCCCCACGAAAAGACGGTGTCTTTGAGCTTGGCGGCAGCTTGGCCCATGGCTCTCGTTTGCACGATGGAAGTTTCTCAGAACTTGGTTTATGGCTTCAGGGTTTAGGGTTTGCGGTTTTAAGGGCTTAGCGTTTAGGCTTCAGGGTCTAGGTTTCTTGGGCCCCTGGGGATTTGTGGGGAATGAAAGGAGATCATGGGATCCCTTTCAAGGGATGTAAGAGATGTTTGGAGAAAATTTCCAGGACGTCGCATACCTGTTGTAGTGATCTGAGGTATTATGTGTTGTTTGTGCTTCAGCCTTCCAAATGAGATGCAAAGAAGACCCAGTAATCTATCCCATGAAATTTTCCATATTCTTTTATATTAGACTCTCCATCATTCCGGCAATATCCATAAGCCCCATCTAATCCCTAAATAAGCATAAACCCTGTATAATCCGTATATTACCCATATATTCCCTATACAACCCTTCTTATATGAAGTAGGATGGCCCATTGCTGTCTCAAGTATTCGGCTGCAGCCAATCAAAATAACGGAAGTCGGATTCACGCAGCTTAGGGCTTAGGATTTAGGGCTTAGGATCTTCTACAGCTGCCATGCGCTCCCAACTCTTAAACCCTAAACCCTCTCTTTTGACAAATCTTAAATATTTCGCGCGGGCGCGTCGGCGCAGACGGTTTTGGGTCTAGGGCAGAGCAGCCAAGCTTGCTGCTGAGCCATCCGGGAACTATATTACGATACACTAGTGTTATCCATGATTAATTTGATGACTATAAGGGACTACAGGATATTACCCAGTTGTGACTGGGGCTTGGTCATCACAAGAAAGAAGGAGCCGATCGCTCTGCCTGCGCAGAAGGGACAACTAGGGTTTAGGGTTCAGGGTTTAGGGCTTAGGGTTTAGGCTTTAGGAGCGACGTCCTTCTGCAAAGCGAAACAGACTGCTGCAATGAAACATCATCTAGAGAAGCAGCCCGAACATAAAGAGCACCTTAAAACACCTTTAAACTGCCGGCCGTCTTTAGATGGGCGTCTCCCTAAACAGGGGGGTCCCACTCTAGACTCTGGAACCAATATATTACAATCCATAGTAAGGAGACCTCGAAGATGGGATACCTAATTCACCCGAAAACCCCTTATGAGCTATATAGACCCTACAGCCTACTTCCTAAGCCCTAAACCCAAATCCTTCGGTCCCTCCAAATCACCAGCAAGGTGAACGGAGCTGCCACCTGCGCGTTGCCCTGCTTCGGTGAGATGTTCGTATCTGCAGTGATGTTGCTGGCACCTCAACTTACTGGGGCTTAGTATTGGGTTTAGGGTTTAGGGTTTAGACTATTCTATACAGGGATTATGTAGGGATTAAATTCCCTTATTCCCCACTAACCCCAGCAATCAATCAACCTTTGGAAACGGCTTGGAGCTTAGGGAACTCTCAACCCAGGTTTCCAGTAACCCTTTAATAATAAGGGTACCCTTTTTCCTACTATTCAGCTTTAATAAGGAGACCCCCAAATAAGAAGGGGAAAAGGTACTCTGAACCGAACTTGCTATCATTAACAGAGCTTGAGGACCCCCAAGAAAGGACCAGGGTTTAGGGTTTAGGTTTCTCGGAACCAGCTGATGAATCTTGGGGAATTTGTAAACCAGAGCCTTACCATTCAGCATGAATATCAAGGCAGCAAAGTTTTCGCATGTACCCATCTATTCCTGCGCTCGCACCAAGGGTGAAGAGCAATACTGCTGCAGATTGATGTCTGCCTTTGAAACGAGGATACCAAGCAAGTCAAAAGCTAAGCGTTGGGCCGACGAAAAGGTCGTAGCAGCCTCCATCCTAGCATGACATGTCTCCATGCCGCCAGGAACATCCACATCACGTAGCACGTGTGAGCTACTGTCTAAACTCCTAGTATCCCCCTATAGTAGTCACCAATGCAATCCCCTATATAACCCCCTTTGAGGAGTTTAGACTATAGCTCATGTGCCATCTGCTTGATGCAGATGTTGGCGCGCCTGCGTGTAGAACACCAGGACGTTGGTCTCTGATGGGTTGTAGGTGTTGAACCTGGCAAGTCAGGCACCTATTGGGGCAATATTAGGGTTACAGCGGAGTTAGGGTTATTTTGTGATAATGGAAAACAAAATGGAAACTGCTATTTAGGGTTTAGGGTTTACAGGGACTAGTCCTGCTTGGGCTGTTGAATCAAGTAAGATGACGATGTTCTTGACCAATACCCCAAAGTAGGATTTACTTATACTCCGCACTGGGGGGGAATATTGTGTCACAAGATGAAATACTACTCAAGTGTACCTAGCCCGTCCTGCTTTATGCTGAGGTGAGCGTCAGCTCTCTATCCATCCACGATACCGCCCAGTCGCAGAAATCACTATAGGGTGTTCAATAAACACCTAAGCCTTGAACCCTAAACCCTAAGCAGCATTTAGTCTAGATAGCACGTCCAACAACACAATAAGCACAACCTTGTACTGCAAGTAGAGGATGTAAGGCACTCGGTCCCCTCCCTTTCTGGACACCCGCCCCCCCTTCATTTTGACTATATCCCCGGTTAAGGGTTTCAGGTTTAGGGCTCACGGCTAGGGTTTCCTACAGAAGTAACAGAAATATGGTCTCTTACGCGAAATATGTGACATCAGAAGGTGACTGGGGAGGGGGGGGTTAAACATGATGCGAGGGGACTTAACATGGTTGGTGCATAGACCAAGCAGGAGTTGCTCTTAAGAGAGCTTGTCGACACAAAGAACAGTGGTGGTGGCGACTGGAAGAAGAATTACCGTCCTCACTTTTGGTACTAATATTCCTGCATGAACCTATGCAGGATTTTTTTTGCATCAGCATAGATATGTTTTTGGATGTCCGTGAACCTATCCTGAGCAGATTCACCAATCCTCCTCAGGAATGGTCGGATCAACACGTGCAGAGATGGCTGCAAACTTTTCAGACCCGACGTCATGGCATTGGCGGCTCTTCGGCAGGACCTGAGTGCAAAGAGTCAGCACCCTAAACACCAAACCCTTAAAAGTCAAAACATCACCATGTCCGTCAGACGTTGGCTCTTCACCACATGCTGAACATGAAAGCTATAGGCTGGCAAAAAAACATGGTTGCTTCCAAAAACAGGGGGCCCGACGGGAATAAGAACTTGATGGTCACACTATCTGGACTGTTAAAATCGCGAGCTTTTACAGATGCTAGCGAGACGTCGGATGACAAGTTGATCGCAGGATCAGTGTTGCAGGTTGTATCAGGTTCATTCCAGTAACGCTCATTCAAAAGAAAATGCCCTCAAACTAAGATGGAACCTAAAAAAAAAAACTTCTTAGACTACCACTGTCCCTTCACAAGGGGCTTGCACGGGATTACATGTCAGCCCTAATACCTCCTTAGCCCAAGCCCCCAAAAAAAACACCAAAATCGACCCAAAAGTAATACCCTAAACCCTAAACTCTAAACCACAACAAGATGGGATAGGTCCCAAGAATACAAGGGACCCCAAGATGGACCCCAAAAACTACAGCCCTTACTAAGGGGGAACTCCAAATTGGTACCCCGAATTTCGGGAAACCTAAACCCTAAACCCTAAATCCCTAAAACCCTAAGCCCTAAACCGCAAACCCTCAACCCCTAAAGCCTCAACCCTAAACCCCTAAAGCCCTAAACCCTAACCCCCAAAACCCTAGACCCCTAAACCCCTACACATGAAGGAGAGGGCTCTGAGGCTCCAGCCCAAGCTGCACTCCCTTGAGGCCCTTGTCCAAGTCTACCACCTGCACTTCCCGGTCCTGTCCAGGAAAGGAAAATAGAAGCTAATATAGTATATTGGGGTTATATTGGGATAATGGAAAAGAAAATGGAAACTCCTAGGGATTATAGGGGTTATCTAGGGTTTATATAGGGGTTTTATAGGGGTTATATGGTATATGTTGGGGTTATATTGGGAGAATGGAAAAGAAAATGGAAACTGCTATTGTATATTGGTTTGGGGTTCAAGTTTGTTTTTTGTTTCCGACTTCTTTTTCAGAGTGGGTTCAAGGTTTGGGATCCAAGGTTTAGGGTTGGGGTTTAGGATTTAGGTTAAGGGTCGGGGTTTGGGGTTGGGGGGTAAGTTTTTTAGCACTCCTCTTTTACACCTGCAGGAGTAAAGAGCCGCAGGACTCAGGAAGTAGATAGAATATAAGGTAATGTGGGGATAGTGGAAAAAGAAAATCGAAACTACTATTTAGGGTTTAGGGTATAGGATTGAATAAGGGGTATATGAGGATCTCATTATCATATACCCAGGGCCATATTCTATCTACTTAAGGGGGACTGTACCTACTGAGCCCCTCGGTGCTATCATCCGCAGGCATTGACTTCTAAATCCTTGAAATCCCTACACCCTAAACCTTTGAGCTCTTGATTGGGTTTGTAGGGATTTATAGGGTATGTACTCGGTTTATGAGGTCCTCGAGACTACTAGGGATCCTAAGTCCTGAACCCTGAACGCTTATATGAGCTATGATTTAAACTCCTTAAAGGGTGGTGTTATACAGGGGATTATTGAAAACATGCTATTTTTAAGGGGGGGTGCTAGGAGGTTAGACTTTCGCTCCCATAATCGTGTAGCATGTGGGGCTCATGCAGGGCAACTCTTCCCGTCTGCCAGACTTTATGGGGACAATCAATGGAATCTAGGTTCCCCGGTAACCCCTTAATGATGAGGGTACCCTTTTTCCTACTGTTGTGTTTTAATAAGGAGACCCCCAAATAAAAAGGGTAAAAGGGTATTACTAGGGTACCTAGGAATAGGTAATGGTTCTACGGGCAGTGGTGCTTCCGGCTACGTAGGACTTCTTGCTCCTTCATGGTAGAAAACACGATTGTGCTGGAAAAAATGAATTCATACTCTTCTTGAGGGCTCCAATCAACCCTATTCGACCCTAAACCCGAAACCAAAAACGTCCTATTCAAAGAAAGGCAATGGTTGCAATCCTTGAACTTTTGACAGGTTTTGGGGATTGCGCAAAGCTGAGCTACCCTACAGACCCTCGGGAAAAAGGGACTGCAGAAGGATCATGAGGGTCCCCGTTATGGGGTCTAAAATTTGTGACAAACTTCCATGTGTATCCGGTGATGTTCGGGGTTCAGCCTCCAAGCTAAGCACCTCGAGTTTGAGGATGCGTCGCCGGCAGCCGCTTGGCTCGGAAGGCTAGTAGTGATAGCAGTTAATGAAAAACGAAAAAAAGTCATAAATCACGATGACTGGGTTGAAGCGTGCTTCGGAGTATCCTGCTTTTGACTGGTCTAAAACACTCTGAGGAATGACATGCTGCTTCAGGACAAGCTTTACGTCTGAATGCTACGCCTGGTAGATTCATCCAAGTGTGAGCGAAGCCCACCAAATTCGCCAAACGTACTTGGAGGAAAAGTACAACCCAACTCTGAAATCGTCGAAGCACGCCGCAGAAAGGAAGGATTATCTGCATTCCGTGCTGTTCTGCCTGTCGTAGTTCACTCCCCCATTTCCCAAGCCCAAGCCCCGAAGCCTTGATAGCCCGTTATCCTAAACCCTATTCCCTGCTGCGAATCATACTATATAATAGTAGGTTCCATTTTCATTATCTCTATACGATCCAACATATCCCCGATATATACCCAAGTATATTATAGTAGCTTCCATTTTCTTTTCCATTATCCCTACATAACCCTGTATTGCCCTAATCCTCCCAATATTACCCTAAACCCTAAACCCAAAACCCTTAACCCACAGTAGTTTCCATGTTCTATTCCATTATCCCCAAATAACCCCGATATAACCCTAATGTTACCCCATATTCTACCTACATAAGGGGCAATATATACCCTATAATACTATATGAGTCATAGTCTAAACTCCTAGTATCCCCCTTAATAAGCCCTATAATACTCCCCTATATAATCCCCTATATAACCCCCTTTAAGGAGTTTAGACTATAGCTCATATACGTTTGCGCACTCCTGGACGGCGAAGAGGCTGTGCCCGTGGCACTGTGCCAGCGGCCGCTCGCAGTCCAGCTTGAAGACCACCATCCTGAAACGAAGGTGCAAAGGGATTCGGGTTTGGGGTTGAGGGTTCAGGGATTAGGCTTTAGGGTCGAAGGCGCCAACGGATTACTTGAGGACAGTAGTGGCTATGCAGGTACTACTGGAGACAACAAGGCAATAAGTAGTTCCACTCTCTGGCAGTCCCAATTCAATTTGAAAGCTCCGAAGAGGTATCAGGGGCTGTGTCCTTGAGGAGTTGTTGGAGCAGCGCGCTTGATACCCATAATTGCAGGGGTTGAGACCGCAGTGGCGGCAGCCACCGTCAATTTGGTCGCAGCAGGAGATCAAACATCTGATGTGTGAACCGGAAGATCGCAGGTCCTCGAACAGGAGGTCTGCTTCATGAGCCTAGACTTACTGGTTCCTTGTGGGGAATGTGGGAATATATTATGTAAGGATCATATAGGATTCTACTCCCATTTTCCCTACTAAGGACCAAAAAGTGGACTGGGGAGAATGCAGAAGCATCAACATTGAAGGAGGAAACAACCCCTCTCAGTCATGAATCTGTCCAACTAGATTACGATACTACTGGGAACATCGATTATTGGCGGGTTGCTGTGAGCTGTGTAAGGTGAAGGTCATCACTACATAACCCCTACACAAGCTCAGTTTCATTTAATTGCCTTTTGATTCTCAATAAGCATCGCAATCTCAACCCTCAACTAGGTGAACCCTTAACCTTCACTAGACCCTAATCCCGAATCCCTACACACTGATCCCCTGATCCCTAAACCCTGATCCCTACACCCTAATCTAGACCTAAACCCTAATCCATAAACCCCAATCGCATCCGTAAGAGCTGAGGCAGGCTCCCTGCATCATGGCCAACGGCGATCAAATTCGACGACCTACACGAGGGAGTGTCGACACATGAGTCGATTTGTTTTGCTAGTTGGACCTGGTAAGATTACTGCGTGCCTATAGAAGACGATACCCACAAGGAAGATATAATCCTCCTCTACAGGGGCGACTATTGGACCCCCAAACGAAACACTCCACTACTCACATGACCTTTATAATCCCTGCCAGAAAACCTCATGATCGACCGATAATCTCCGTACTGAAGTTTTCAAAAGTTGGGGGGTGCCTCTTTGCAGTCCGTACAACAAGGGTTGTAGTAAATTGGGGGTCTACGTTGGGTCCCTTATACAGCCCTCACTCAATGTCATCCATAGATGCCTAGTTCCTAGCGGAGAAATCTGCCATTGGCCTTCCATACCCAAACCCCAAAGTCCTGGTGTCCTGATAGAAGTACCAAGAAAAGCACCCACTTGTAAACTAGGAGCCTGAAATGGGCTTGTACGAACAGGGATCATAGTGGCCCACTTATAACCCCCACATACCCCTGGCCTAAACCCTACACAATATAGTAGTTTGAATTTCTTTTCCATTGTTTCTATAATATAATCCCTATGTGGTCTCAGGTCCCCAAGAGGCCCCCGAATTTCGAGAAAACCTACACCTGTATGGCCTTGGAAAGAGCTCCCAGTTCGGATTTATAGCTGTGATTCCATGTGAGCTATAATCGAAACTCCTAGTATACCCCTTAATTACCCCTATAATACTCCCCACATACCCCTTGCCTAAACCCTACACAATATGGTAGTTTGCTTTTTTCTCCATGATTTCCATAATATAATCCCGTACTCCCCTGTATAATCCCGGAGTTTAGACTATAGTACATGTGGTGGGTTATCTAGAGTTGTCAGGGTGCAGTGTATGGAGGGAATCTTGCACCACCTAGGATCACCAGGATACTGCAATGATAAGGTTTAGGGTTTAGGGTTTAGGGTTGGGTATTCACTAGTTCTTGGGTCATTATCTATACTAGGTGATGCAAGATTTCCTCCATCCACAGTATTACTCGCTAATCGACACACCATCTAAGAAAGCACGAGATCTTGGAAAGCAAGCCTGATTGAGCAGTGATTTTTGATGGCTGTACCAAACAAGATTACGCATGCTCCTGATATGATACTCAGACCAAGCGGAGAATATCATCTTACCATGTACTGCTGATTGTAGTATGTTTCAAGAAAATTTCCTAGCTACCATGGCATTCCTAGAAATCTTGGCGTCCCTTCTTTGGGTTTCGCATCACAAGGATCATAGTAGTTGGGGGTACATGAGCGGGACCCCTCTCTTTGGGAATGTCACACATCTCTTAAGAGCCTCTACCTGGACTCTACACAGCTTGCGCAGGCAAGGCACACGAACCATGCACAACAGCATGCGCACCTATGTGCCGTGATGATCCAGAAGCGGTCGTTCTCGCCTCAGAGATCATTCCGCATGTGGCTTCCATCTAGGTTTAGAGTTTAGGGCTTCAGGGTTTAGAGTACCCTAAACTCCAGACCCTAAACCCTAAACCCTAAGGGAACCTTCATGTTCAACCCCATTGTACGGCACGGAATCACACAGGCAACGCTGAGCGGGCCGCGACGGAAGGTGTGGATGCCAGTTCGCTTGGTGACGTCCCAGACCCGGATCGTCCTATCCTGTCGTCACTATTATTGCTATTTCATTGCTACTGTTACTACTACTACTACTACTACTACTACTACTACTAGTATTACTTCTATTCTTACTATTGTTGCTACTATAACCAGCATTACTCTTATTACTATCATTACTATTATCACGATTCTAACTGTAATTACTATTTTACTATTATTTCTACTATTATTTTACTATTGTTACTATTATTGCTGTTCTGTTTATTATTACTATTCTTACTTGTATTTCTATACTATCATTACTGTACCCTTTTCTTACTATCATTACTAGTATCCAGTTGCTTACATTCACAGGCCGCCCATCAGCAACTCCATGTGAACAAACCCCCGTAACAACCCCTATAATAGTCCCCTATATAATCTCTTTTATAGGCCCCCTTTAAGGAGTTTAGACCCTAAACACTTGACCTTACTTGACCCAAAACCCTGTATAATCCCCTTTAAGGAGTGCAGACCCTAAACCCTGAACCCTAAACCCTATACCCTAAACCCTAAACCCTATATAACCCCCCTTTTAAGGCGTTAAGACCACAGCTCCCATAAGGCCAAAAGAGGGCGAATTAAGCAGGAAAGGGGGAGCCTCGGAGTTGGAGAGAATCAGCTCCTTCTTGGGATGGAACCTGCAGCTTGATAGTAATAATAATTAGGGTTTAGGGTTTAGGGCTTAAATAAAAAAAGAACAATAATAGTAGTACAATGATAATACTAAAAGTACTAATGGTAATAATACTAAGAAGAAAGAGAATAGGAAGAACAGTAATTGTAGCAAGAATAATATTAACAGTTATAGTAGTACATAATTAAAAATACTAAGAGTAAGAATAGTAGTAAGAACAATCGTAGTATAGTAACCTTGCCACTTCCCGGACTGCATGCAACGGCTCTCTGTGATTCCCTATGAGCAGACAGCCATGCCATCCGGACGCTCACCCGACGGCCAGGAAGAAAAAAAATCAGAATTAACAAGTGGTTCAGGTCCGGGCATTACGCAAGAGACGTTGTTGAAGTGCCCTCGAAGGGTGTCCACCTGACGAGGCACACCATTGCACGATATTCGGCCATTTGAAGTTAGCATGCTAGATCTCTCAATTGCGTGACCTGCACATGTTGCCCATGCAATCACATGCCGTGGAAATTTGCTCCAGATGGGAATGTTCAAATGGGACTCTCCCTTATGAATCCCCAAAATGATAGAAGCCTTGTTGCAGGAGCTCCCGAGACAAGATGCTTGTGTTTGGAAACTCTATACAACGCCTCCTAAGAACCTGCCAAAAGAAACCTCCTGTCACAACCCACAGATATTCATGCCCAAAATACTCTGCAACCTCCATGTACTCTAGGGACTCCCAAAAGAAAGACTGCAAATTCGGAAACCCTCAATCGGCTAAACCCCCAAACCCCCACACCAAAACCCCCTAAACCCAAAACCCAAAACCCCTAAACCCCTCAACCCTAAATCCTCTTGCAGAATCTCCGCCTCCCAGGCCTTTGTATCGTTCATCCTTCGAGCTTTGATGGGCTGCGCTTGCATTGTTGTTGGGCTTAGGGTTTAGGGCGTTGGGCTTAGGGCTTAGGGTTTAGGGTCTAGGGTTTAGGGCTTAGGGTTTAGGGATTAAGGTTAGGGGTTTGGGGTCTTGGGTTTGGGGTGAGGGTTTAGGGCTTAGGGTTTAGGGTTTGGGGTTTGGGGTCTGGGGTTTGGGGTGTAGGGTTTAGGGTTTAGGATTTAGGGGGTTTAGGGTTTAAGATTTGGGTTTTGGGGTTTCGGGTGTACTGGAGGGGTTTGGGTTCATCTTGTCGTGTTTGCGGTTGTTGAGGTCATATAGGAATCACTGCAAGGGATGCGAAAGGTTTTATGGGGGTTAGTATCGGGTTTGGGGTAGTCAGAAGTCGTGCCATGGTAAGTCCCCTAACTAGCTGAGTACCATACGTATCCTACTTCTAGCTCCACTTATATGGTAGTTTCCCAAAATAAGGGGACCCCAATGTAGACCCCAAAATACTATAGTCCTTATTATAGGGACCCCCAAAAGGGTACCCCTAATTTTCGGAAACCACCAAATCCTAAACCCTATATAACCCCTATATACCCCTACTACTGAATTACCCCTATATCCCCCTTCAAAGGTACCCCTAATTTTCCCTAATTTTCGGAAACCACCATATAACTACCGATGAACCTCCAAGCGGGGCAGTCTGGGGGGGGCCAGAGCCCTCCCAAGTTAAATCGAAGGTTTAGGGTTTAGGATTTAGGGTTTAGGGTTTAGGGGGGTTTAGGGTTTAGGGGGTTTAGGGTTTAGGGTTTAGGGTTTAGGATTTAGTGGGTTTAGGGTTTAGGGCTTAGGGTTTAGGGGGCTTAGGGGCTTAGGGTTTAGGATTTAAGGGGCTTAGGGTTTAGGATTTAAGGGGCTTAGGGTTTAGGGGGTTAAGGGTTTAGGGTTTAGACGTCAGGCTTTGGAGCTTCTGGGGTTGAGGGTTTCGGGTTTAGGATTATCCAGAGGTCTGGACACGTGCTGGTCAACCATTACCCTAGTGCTGCTTAAGGGAGAGTGGAAACAAAACTGACCTGTAATGCTTCTCTACACTCCCGCACTCCCTACACGCTAAACCCTAGACCCTAAATCCTAAAGGGCTTAAGGTTACCCTAAACCCTAAAACCTAAACCCGAAACCATGCCATTGACAGCCGTCGCCTCCACAGCTTGATGAGTCTGTCATCAGCACCGGAAACGATCAAGGGAAGCCTTAAGAAATCTTCGCGGCTTAGGGCTTAGGGTGTAGAGTTGGGGGTTGGTGATGGCCACCATGGAATGATACTGGGTGTGTGCGCAAGAGGACTTTAACGAGGTGTTTTCTTGTCCGCAGGCCTTCCCGAGAACATTTTGTTCCCAGTCAAGCGACATCTTGAGTAATCACAGGGGCGAAGCTTTCCGACACAAGTGCTGCTGGTAGCCCAAAAAGCGTATATAAGTAGTACTGTAGTATAGGCAATGAACTCAAGATTAAAGTGGAGTGTATCCACTTGCTCGTTCTAGGCGCCGTGCGTTGGATGGAAGGATGCCCAGTTAACACCCCGGTCGTGGCCTTCAAGAACCTGGCAATCGTAGGCAGTTCAGGCCAACATTGGGGCAAATATTGAGGGTTGGGTTATGGTTATAGTAATAGAAATCGGAATAGGTAATAGTAATCGTAATAGTAATGGTAGTAATAGTAGTAATAGTAATAATAATAGTAGTGGTAATACTAATATTGGGATTAATTCTTAGGGGGAGGGAAACAAAGCATCCCGTAGAACAATAGAGGCAACAGCACCGTTACACTGCCAGGAAAACACGGGAACCGCAAACATGCATCTAGCGTCGTTTGAAAAAGCGCCTGTGCCCCTGGACACCGTTTCTTCTAGGCAGGGCAGCAGAACTTGCAGCAAGCCGAATCTTAAATGTGGCGGGCGCACGTACTTAACTACTGCGTCGGACGTGCCAAAGACGTCGTTCGCACCTCGCGCACCGAAGGGCGCTGTAGAAATGTCGATGCTGAGCATGCTACTGTACCTTGCCTCATCAATAAGAATGTCTAGGATGAAAATGGACCCATCAAGCTTGATTGCAGCTGCATGTTTACATCAAGAAGTACGAATCTTCCTGGGAGTTAGTAGGGAATAAGAGAGAACATAATAATCCCCATTTAACCCCTGTATAACATATTTCCTTCTTCCCTACTAACCCCCAGTAAGGAATTCGAGCCTCTGATCTCCTGGCTTAATTCTATCCCTGGCCTTTGCCAGGCGCGCCCCCGCCGCCCATGGACGAACCAATTGCCACGGTCTTGTCGCGTAGTCCCGAGGTGTCCTCGGCTTTCTGAGCAGAGAAGATGCCCCAACAGAGTTTGAGCTCAAAATGCTGGAGGCATCTTGAAGGGTGCATTCAGTTTAGCCTCTAGGGTTTCGGATTTAAGGTTTAGGGTCTAGGGTTTCGGGTTTGGGGTTTAGGGTTGAGGGTAGGGATTATATACCATTCACGGAGGATCACATGGAAAAGAAAGTGCGGAATGAAATGGCAACCGTGGCTTCATGGGGACTATATTATGCGGAGATCATGGCTTCATAGGCCTTCTGTTACGCAGGGATCATGAGGATCCCCAAACAGGACAGGCCCCCAAAGAAGGACCTAAACCCTAAACCCAAGTGCCAAGTGACAACGCAAGTCTGCTTAGGATCTACTGGGTCTTTGAGGGTTATGGAGGCATGAAGCGCTGCAGAAGGGTTTAGAGTTTTAGGGTTTAGGGTTACGGCTTAGAATTGAGGGTTTAGGATCTAGGGTTTAGGGCTTAGGGTATGTAATCTCCAGAAATATGGCATTTTCCTTTTTCTTTGCCATTCCTTCATTCCCTGCCAACAACCATAAAGTTCACCCCCAAACCTTCAACCTTAAAGATGTGTGTGGACATATATATATATATATAGTATCTCTTTCTCTCCCTCTAAACCCCAAGTTGCCGTTTCATTGTCCACTGACTTTTCCGTTTGATCCTCCATAACCAGCACGTTCTACGCCCCCACATAAACCCTGCATAACCCCTACCCTAAACCTCATATCCTCCCTATGTACCTCAAACCCTCAACACTAAATCCCCGTAAACCTCATCTAACCCCTTGGCTGTGGTCGCGCTTAGCCCCCTAAACCCTAAATAATACAGAAGCTCGGTCAGGTCTTGAGCTTCCGGCCCAGACCCTGACGGTCTGGTCCAGCGAGGCGGATACCACGAGATCCTCTGAAGAGGATGGTTTGGGGTTTGGAATTTAGGGTTTAGCATGTAGGGTTTAGGGTTCAGGATTCCGGATTTAGGGTTTAGGGTGACCCTCGGAGTGGAATTTAAACCTGTTCAGAGTTCTAGGTTTGGGCGTCAAACCTGGAAACCAAAGCAGATGTGACCCTGTTTGGGGTTGAGCGTCTAAGACTTATGGAAATACCCTAAACCCCATACCCTAAACCATCACATATTGCACTGCAGGTAGCCGGCTATGGTCTCCTCCTTCGGATGGAAATGCGCACACATCACGTAGTGGTTGTGGCCGGTCAGGACCTCAAGGCCACCCAAAGTGCTGGATGCAAATTTTGATTTGGATCCGCTGATGCTGAAGGTCATATGATGTAGGGACATATGACATACGTCATATGAGACTCTACGCTCACTTCGTCCTGCCTGGTGCAGACGTCTCATGAACACACAGCGCTCGCGCTTCAGACTGCTGAACACCCTAAACCCTAAGCCAGTTGGACACAGCTGTTTTGCCTGAGAGCCTAGTCGTCCAAGGTCCCTGCTGCTATGCAGGATCTCGACCTCAGAAAGTGCTGGCCACCAAGGCATCCTGAATCCTATATATCCGTATGTACCGCTATTTAGGTTTAGGGTAATTGGGGTCCCCATATTGTCGCTATGTATGTATATATATATAGATAGATAGATAGACAGATAGATACAGATATATGTACATGCCTATCTACCCGTGTCTATCTCGGTACATCCTTGTACTCTTATATGTCCCCATAAACCCATGAATCCCTTAAGGGCCCATGCGGTGAAAGCTATTGACTTGACCCGCCTTGAGGCCGACCCACGCACAAACTTGTGTCGTCCATGCTCCATGCAGTTCTAGGGTTAAGGCTTTGGGGTTCAGGTTTCGAGGCTTCTAGTGACCTGCTTTTTAACTGCTTCAAGGGTTGAGGCTTTAGGGTTCAGGGTTTAGGGTCTAGGGCTTTAGGGCCAAGATCGCGACTGCCAGTTCCAGATTCGGATGGTCTGATCATCAGAAGCACCTGCGGCACAGGAAACAAGGTGCAACGTGGCATCATGCGCATCAACGTGCCCCAAACAAAACGAAACCTTCTCATTACAACCCTATACAACCTCGGTATAAGCCCAGCTCGCATTTCCATGTCTATTTTCTTTTCCATCGGATTCTGCACTCTAGGGGGAATAGAACTGAGCCTGTCTCAACTTGAAAACCTCCACGCCCATGCGTGCAGAAGTGTCTGAACTTCAGGGACGATCTCTTGCTGGTAGCCACGTTGAGGATTTCCGCCAATTACTTCTGCCTTCAAGGGGCTAAACACTAAACCCCAGGGTTTGGGCTTTGGGTTTTCTACATCCAGGCAGGCCGTTGGGTTCCTCCGCGGATCATGTAGGGGCTTCCTAGAATAAGGGATACCTGTTGGGGGGGTATCTGTAACAAGGACCATAGTAATTTGAGAGCAATATTGGGTTCCCCCATTTTTACGGAACCGCCATTTTCAGAAAAGCACTAGGCGTCCTGTTAGACTACAACCGTGAACCGCGGCAGTACTTCTAGCAGAACGTTGCTTTCCAGAAAAGATCTTCGGTAAGCTCAACCTAAATTCAAGACCCAACTATTCTCATATGATAGTTACGGTGTTCTAATCTTGGGGGGTTGGGTTATGAATCCTCTACAAGCTGCACGTTCCTGCATATTTTAACCCTTGTGTCATCCCTAGACAACCCAGAACCCCAAACCCCAACCCCTTGCTATAGTGGTTTGCTGTTAAGGAACTTTATGTAAAATTCCATTATATGGGTATATGGTGAATAATCTGGTTTCCTAGTTCTAGAAACCCTAAGCCCTAAACTTTCCATCATAGGGTTTCCTCATTATAGTAAGTTACTTTACGTAAATTCCTCGACAGCAACCCACAAGATGTCTTCTAGAAGCTAAGGAAAAAGGGGGCAGAATAGCTTATGGCCCGTCTACCCTAGAGAGTAGTTTCCATTAGCTGATGTGCTGTCTACAATACCCTAAACAGTAGGTTCCACTTTCTTTGTTCCATTCTCCCTATGTAATCCCTACATAACCGAATGTAATCCTTAAGCCCGAGGCCCTAAGCCCTAAGCCCCACAAGTCGGAAGAGGCGCTAAGGATCCACGGATACTCGTCGTGGAACTCGACTGTTCTGATGTAGTCAAGGTGGCCTAGCGCGTATGATATGATCTACAGTCAATGTTTCCTTCATAATTTAAAGGGTGTAGGCTTTAGGATTTAGGGTTTTGGGTTTTGGGTTTAGGATTTAAGGTTTAGGGTATATTTCCTAGATAATTGGATGGACATGGGTTTCTTGTTGAGAATATAGTAGGGACTGTACTAAACTGCAAGAGGGAATTTCATGTGCACTGTCGAGGGTCCCTAAACAGGGTTAATATCGACGGCTCATATTAATCATTGTCCAAACTCCTGCTATCCCCGTTAATCAGCCACATAGTACTCCCAAATGTAATCACCCATATAACACCCTTTAAGGAATTTAGACTATAGCTCACGTGGCAGTTGCATGGGGGTTGTGTAAGGATCTTCTAGGGATACATTAGGATAGATGTGGTACTTTCCCTAAATAAGTTAACCCCAGTATAAATACCAAAATACTATAATCCTTAGTATAGGGACCCCCCAAAATGGTACCCCTAGTTGTGAAAAATCCCCATGTGGGTTCAGGGTTTGAGGTCTCTGCACTGGCAGGGACTGCTGACCAACCTTGTTGCTACTGCTCGTATCGCCTGTCTGTCTTTGTTAGGGTTTGGGTTTAGGGTTTAGGATTTTGGGTTCTTAGAGCCCATGATTCACAGAGCTCACACCCGGTCTTTCGTGCTTCTTCCGCGACGCGTAATCACCACAACTCGCTGGTTTCCACAAACAGGCGGCCCCAGTGGCCATGGCCTAGACTCCAAACACTACAATCCTTATTGCAGGGACTCGCACAAAAAGGGTCCCCAATTTCGGAAACCCACTTGAATGACAAGTGTGTTCTTCCTTCCCACAGCACAGTCCAGGAAAATGGCCTAGCAGCGTGAAGATACACCTTCGGAGCTTGTAGTTCCAAACCTGGGAAAAGGCATCAAGATGGAGCACTGATGAGAAACCACGCAGCAGGCTGGGTTGCTGTTAAGGAACTTAAATTAAATTACTATATTGGGGAAACCCTATTATTTACTATATATACCCATTATGGTAACTTAATTTTAAGTTCCTTAACAGCAACCCAGCAGGTGCATAGGATTCTGGCCTTGATCTTGTAGTCATCGCCACCGGAAACGAACCTACAGCAAGCAGGGCGTGCACTTTGCACATCATCACTGCCCAGGAGGACCGTCCCACCCTGTAGAGGTGGATATTATAGGAACATAAGAGGACCCTAATATAATCCTTCTTGTCCCTGGTAGTCACTATTACTGCATTGGGGAGTCCACTTAGATCATTGCTTACAATGCACTTACCATATGCATGTGGCACTTGAGCATCGCACAGTGGCTGTGAGAGGTGGAAGCAAATGCCCCGTACGGGACCTCCCTCGTGCTCCTTACATCTTGGGTGGTGTTCGGCCGAGGCAGCTGATCTTGAACTCGCTGCAGCAAAACCAGGTGCATCTGCCAAGGCGACTCTAAGACCAGACTAAGCATTGCAAGCAGACTCCTCAAACTTGTCGATCAAGGACCCAATCCTCGCAGGCAGCTACGTCTGGCTTAACCCCTTCCATGTTCCATAGGCTTTGCAAAAAGCACTGCAGCGATCCTCACAACCAAGACGAGCGAACCCACCTGGGAATTCGTTAATTTCTGGAAACCTGAATCCGAATACATATACTCCCTGATTCCATCTCATTTTCTCTCCTCTGTTGATTTTGATTTCCATTATTGCGGGCTATAATCCCCATTAACCCCTCAAGCTTAAACCCGAAACCCCAAACCCTGTCCTGTAGTCCCTCAGCTGGATCACCCCTCAAGCTTAAACCCGAAACCCTGTCCTGTAGTCCCACAGCTGGATCGTGCCATTATGCAGACCTTAGCAGATGCTAATGAAGGGAACGGTTGGGTACTTCCACAGATTTGCGGTCCCTTTAAAGGGACTTTATCCAAGGCTAGTTTTATGGGTTATATAAGGACATAGAGGAATTTGATGGGATTTGGGTTTCAGGTTTCCAAAACTTGGGGGGCCACTTTCTGCGGGTCCGTATGACAGGGATTACAGCATAATGTCAGCTGGACGGACAGACAGACCAACTGCAATACGCAACTGCTAACATCCTCACAAAAACTATGCACGTGACACAGCCACCCCTTTCAATCCCTTTGGCACAACATACTTCAGCTTCTTTGATACCAAGTGTAATCTACGCTGGCATAACGCAAATTAGATCCAACTAATCTCCGCAACCTCCAGTACACAATAACAAAGAATAGTAATAGTAATAGCAAAAGAAGAAGAAGTAGTAGTACTAGCAGCGGAAGAAAAATAGTAGTAGGATGAATAATAATGAATATAATAGTACTTCTAATAATAGGAAAAACAAACCACGCCACATGCCCATGGATTCCTCTTGATGCTGATCTGAGGCGGCCACTTGCTAGGATCCAAGAAAGCTTGGGGTGGAAGCTCAAGCCCTGACGGGACATTCATCTGGGGATTTCCGGAGCTCTCAGAAGAAGCATTCTAGATTCTGGAGCGACCAATTTTTGGACATACCTCTCCTCGGCTTTGCGGCCCACTGCAAGCAAGCGCTTTACTCTCAGAATCCCCTTGACAAAAAAAAACAAAAAAAAACGATGAACGATTGCAATCATAGAAAGATGAGAATAACGAGAATGGCAGCAATGATACTACCAATGCGATTGTATAAGCAGAGTAAGACGAACAACTCTCATAGAAGCAACCATTGGGAATAAGAACGCAAAACACCCCAGATACAGATCTCTGCGCTTCTGGGGTTAACGTTTAGGTGTATCAACCTGAACCCTAAATCCTCAACCCTAAACCCAGAACCCTGAACCCTAAACCTGCAACCCTGAACCCTAAACCCTGAACCCTGAACCCTAAACCCTCATTGAAACCAAGCCTGCTCCATAAACAGCGAAAACCGCAGCTGGCCTTGACCCTATTGCTCTTCGTCTCGCATTTCACGAGCATGGTGCCGTTGCTGCCCGAACTAGCCATTTATGCCTGGCCAGAAGAGGGTAATATAGGGATCCATAATGGGTTATATACGGTTTAGGGTTTGGGGTTCTGCCTGGCCAGAATTGGTTCTAGTGGGATAATGGGAAAAATGGAAACTACTATTTAGGGTTTGGGGTTTAGGGGCTATAGTCCCCCTTAAGTATAGGGAATATGGGGTATATTGCTGGGGTAACATAAGGATAATGGAAAAGAAAATGGAAACTACTATTTAGGGTTTAGGGTTTCGGGTTTAGGGGCTATAGTCCCTCTTAAGTAGAGGGAATATATGGTATATTGTTGGGGTAATGTAGGGATAATGGAAAAGAACATGGAAACTACTAAAATGGGTTATATAGGGTATATACTGGGGGTATATAGTGATATAGAATAATTGAAAATCCCCTATCTAAGGCCATTTTGATACGGTTCCCCTGTATAAACCACCATTCACTAGGTTCCCCAGTAACCCCTTAATAATAAGGGTACCCTTTTTCCTACTGTTCTGTTTTAATAAGGAGACCCCCAAATAAAAGGGTAAAAGGGTACTACTGGGGTACCTAGTTTAGGGTGAGGTCAGGTGAGGTCGAGAATGGAGTGGTCAGGTTGGTCACCTTCAACATCAGACTACGTCGGTAAGGTTGTTTAGGGTTTGGGGTTCAGGGTTTAGGGTTTAGGGTTCAGGGTTTAGGGTTTTAAGGGGGGATGAAACAGGAGCAAAACGGCGCTGGGTTTAGCTTCAACCCAGAAAATTTAAGTAGTAGCTACATAGGACCACCCCCACGCCGCTCCAAACCTGGCCACCCACACCAATGGGGAATGGGGCAGCAAACAGCTGGGTGGTCTTGTCGTCATCATCATCACCATCAAGCACACCGAACTACAGGAGCACCTGAACTGTTTTTACTGGGATAACATGCACTTAAAAAATGCTCTCAAGATGAACCATGGAATAGGGTCTAAAATACTCCCTATAACCCCCTATACAACGCCCTTTAAGGAGGTTTAAACCATATCTCATATCCTGGTGTCTCTTTATGGAGGATCACCCAGATCCCAAAGGGATCTGATGTTGTGATTGCATAGGGATGATCTAGAGGCTACTATGGATCAATTTAGAGATCTAGTTTCGTGATCCTCCTAAGGGGTCTGGGTAGAATTCAGCACCTGCAAGGCAACGCCTCTGAGGGCCCCCATTTTGAGAAACCCAGGTGTAGATCCTTTGGGGTCTCTTTACGCAATAAAAGTGGGATGCAGACTAAGGTACAGCATATGAAACCTCTGGGAAGTCAGGATCTCACATGCAACCTACACTTTAATCCCTTCATGAAGAGCTTTTTTCCTGACCCGGGTGAGCATTGTACGAAACATGTGTGACGCGGTTCAAGGCTATCAATTTGTCATAACTTGGGGTTTTTCCCTGCACGGCCCTAAAGCCTATATAAACCACGACAACCCAGCTTCCATTGTATGTTCCAGTTGATTATTCCATCCCTAAACACTGTTCTCGAAAAAACCGGATAAAATCCCCACCACCAAACCCCAAGCCCCAACCTTCTATATCTTTAACTACTCCCTACATAACCCCTATATAATCCCTAGGATCCCGGAATAATCCCTATATATATATATACATATATATATATATAGATGTATCCCCTAAACCCTAAACCCTAAACCCTAACCTCACTGAGCTCAAGGCCCGGGCCCCAAAACGAAGGACTTCCAAAACATCCATCTCGGAGCCAAGCCAATGGCGGCGTTCGCAACAGGTTTGTGAGATTCAGAGACTTTAGGGTTTAGGGTTTAGGGTTTTAGGGCTTTAGGGTTTAGAGTTTGGGTTCAGGAATCTAAGGGGTTTGGGTTTAGGGCCTAGAGTTGAGGGGCTTTGGGTTCGGGCTTGGGATTTTGTATTCGAAGTTTGGTAGCGTAAGTCAGGGAATGTCAGACCACCTGAATGCCCAGCGTCTTCAACAATGGCATCCAGAATAGAGTACTGATAAAAATCACTCTGTTGAATCTAAATGGAAATCCCATGCTCCCTTTTCAATTACCCCTACATACCCCCGCCATTTTGTTAAACCCCAATCCCCAAATCCCAAACCCCAAACCTATACATATACGCATGCACAAGCAGCGAATACATACAGATACAAATACGCATACGTATAGAAATATATATATATATAGATACACATAAATATATGTATATATGGTATATATATATATTTTTATATGCATTTGCATAATTATATGCACACATATACATACACATATACGTGTATATATATATATAGTTACACCCCCACATCTACCGCATCACCGCGTGGGACAACCCCTGGAAGGTCATGCTCGTGTTTTCCTTCTGCGTTCCCGCGCGCGTCACCGCAGCGCCTCGCGACAGAAGACTGGATTAGAAACAGCTTGGGACTCACAAGCAGAAGCACCATGCAGAGGAGTTATACGTGTGTATATACATATGTATGAGAGTTTCACGGCACCTGAGGTCCGTCTTTTTTTGGAACCTAACATATACATCTGTGCTTACAATTCACAACTGTTTCTAGGAAGTACGTAAGGCTTAACAGCCTGGACACTGAAAACCCGTAAACAACCCCACAGTAGGCTCCAAGTCTTTCATGCTCAACAACCACCCTGAACCCTAAACCCTGAGCCCTGAAACCTGAACCCAAAACCCTATACCCTAAACCCTAAACCCTAAACCCAACACAACGGTCAGAGCCGTCATCCCCCAGCCTTGGGCTTTTCCCATGGCAGGTCTAACTCTTTTCGACCGAAGTGCCCGTACCTGGGTCTGTAGGGATAGTTTAGGGTTTAGGGCTTAAGGTTTAGGGCGTAGGGTTTAGGGCTTAGGGTTTAGGGCTTAGGGGGTTTAGGGTCTGGGGTGTTTAGGGTTTTGGGTGTAGGGTTTAGGATTTGGGGGGGTTAGGATTTAGGGTTTCAGGTTTAGGCTTTGGGGGGTTTAGGGTTTCAGGGGTCTAGGGCTCAGGGTTATTTTGGATTATATAGTGCCAATCTAATGACTATCTTGGGGTGTGGAGGGTGTAGGGATAGTGTGGAGACTCAAATGAAAGATGACATGGAAGCTACTATTTGTTCTGCATAAAGGCTTAACGGAAGAAAGCTGGGGTTTTTTGCACCAAATCCCTGAGCCTTAAACCCTAAACCCTAATCCCTGGACCCTAAACCCTAAACCCTAATCCCTTATGCCCTTGCCAAGTTGCGCTGACAGGCGTTGGAACAGCGGACCTTTCAGATTCAGGTCCTTCGCACCAAGCGGCAATTGAGGTTTAGGGTTTAGGCTTTAGTGTTTAGGGTTTAGGGTTTAGTGGTTAAACCCAGTAAGATGATATTCCTTATATAAAATACTATGCCCCAAAAGGAGGATATAATCTTACTCTATAATGGGTACCATAATATCCCCAAATAAAAAACTACTCAAGTGTAGTCATACTAGTAATAATGATAATAACAGTAGTAGTAGTAATAGTAGTAGTAGTAGTAGTAATAGCTGGCACTGCGAATAACAATAATGTCAATAGTAGTAGCAGTCATGGCAATGATAATCCCCCCAAACAATAGATTCGATTCAACCAATACTCTGCTGAAAATGCAAATGCGAAGAACTCTGCTCAATTCCCGCCGTCTCTTCAACCATTACCCGAAACCTCATCATACCAGAGCCTCCAACTACAGTATATGCTAGTCTCAAGGACGGAAGGGTTACAGAGGTATTGCCTCCAATGCTGGGATGGACCACTAATGGAGATTACCGGAACAAGGTTGGAAACTCTCGTTGCGACCAAACCTTGAACGGCCCAAGCCGGGTCCCGCTGGAGACTGCTCGGGCGGAAGTCGAACGATTGCATCTGAGCCAATCATGAGCTTTGGCTGATGGAGTGATTTGATAGACTGACTGACTGATGGGTTGATTAATTGACTGATTAATTGATTGATTGGTCATAGGGGACCCTAACATAGACCCCTAAGCACTATAGAGTCCTTATTACAGGGACCCCCCAAAATGGTAGCCCCCAATTTTGGGAACCCTTAGCCTAAGAATGGAACTCATCCTGGACTTCTCAATGATCTCACATGGGCTCGTGTCATCCCAGCTGAAATGAATACTCAGATGCTGTGGCATATGGAGGCTCCAGGAGAGCGTGGCTGTGCAGGACAGGGTTTAGGGTTTAGGGGTTTAGGGGTTTAGGGTTTTAGGGTTCAGGGTTTTAGGGTTTAGGGCTTTACAAAAAAAAGCTGAGGCAAGCAAAATGTGCGCAGAGTTCTGGAGTACTCGAGGGTCGGGCGGACTAAGTAACCCCTACAATCCATAGAAACCCTTGTAACCCTTAGTATTAGTAAGTCCTTGTGGCCATCCAGGTAGATCATCCGTATTGCAATGCCCCTGGACCTTCAGCCTTGGAAGCCCGAACCACCTGCAAGCATATGTGCTTGGGGTAGGGAGATATTGCCCCAATAATGGAGAACCAAATGGAAAAGAAAATGGAAAATGAAATGGAAACTAGGATCATGCAGTGGCTTTTAAGGATTAGCATTTCCAGGGATTGGGGGGGTACCTTTTTGTGATTTCCCATGAACAGGAACATGTTCTTATGGGGTCTTTATTGAGCCCATATTTAAAACCATGCAATGACATTCCATCTAAACTTAACTATTTGCAGGTGAGCTGCCAGGATTTCTGCTAGCTGCGCATCAGTCTTGCTGCTGCTTTGGCTGCTGCCGAATGAGTGGACCTGCGCAGGGCTTAGGGTTTAGGGTTTGGTGTAGGGGCAGGCGAAGTGAATCTGCTGGTAGGTCACAACCTATTCCCCAATTCCCTACTAACCTCCCTGAATCATGAAACGTAGGCCCCGGACACTATGGTAGTTTCCAATTTCTTGTCCTTTCCTCCTCCAGGGTCATATTTTATGGTTTCCCCAAAATCTGCACTCACCGACATACCTACGGCGCCCTATATACCTTCAGCAGAACCGATACTAACACCCCCCCCCATAGAATTCCTACTGAGCCCATATACCCTCCCCCAAACAAACATGGAAGCCCAAAAAAGGACCTGTATAGGCTGCGACTGTTCTTTGAAGCAGCTCTTCTCTTCCAATTCTTCCCATATACCCCCCCCCCCCCGTATAGCCTATAAAATCCGCACATAATTCCCTAAACCCGAAACCCGAAACCCTAAACCCTGAACCTTTCCCTAAACCCTAAACCCTAAAGCCTAAAGCGTAAAGCCTAAACCCTAAACCCCAAAGCCCAATCATCAAGGCCCGGCCTGCACCGCGGCAGGCTCGGCCTGCAATGGGTCAAAGGTGAGACGCACCTCGCATCGGCGGCAAAGACCCGCTGCAACCAGACTCCTGGAGTAGGAGGATATGGGGATTACATGAGGTTTAAGGTTCAGGGCTTAAGGTTTAGGGTTCAGGGTTTAGGATTTAGGGCTCATATAGGGAGTATATGAGGGGGTTATTTAGGGGTTATATAGAGCTGTATAGGGGTTCTGCGGGGTCGTATGGGGACTTAGTTAGGCACAGGGGCGATGTAGGGATGTAGAGTTAGGGTTTAGATTATATGGACATAGAGAGTCTAGGGATAGAAACATGGAGAATCAAATGGAGAGAACATGGAAAATGAAAGGAAACTGGGATGATGATGATCATGATGGCATGTATGGGTTTTCTCTCTGGCGCATAAGGGTGGAAGCGGGAGGAAATATACAGATCATCATAAGTGAGTGTATAGTATAGGGTTTGGGGAGGATCTACTCCCCAACCTATACCCTGAACCCTAGATCCTAAACCCCAACCTGAAGCACCAGTAGGGAAGGGGAAGGTTTGGGGTGATTTCAGAGGCTTTGGGGCTTTGGGAGGTTCAGAGGACTTTGGTGATTCCCTTGGCCCATACTTTGGAAACAAGCTAAACACACTAAACATACCATTCCATACCTGGAACCCGTCTTTAAGTACCCTGGAATCTCCAAGTGGAAGTCCAACACCCTAGCGTTTAGGCTTTAGGATTTTATGGTTTAGGGTTTAGGGATGTAACATCCCCAAACCTTTGCATCTTCAAACATCCCAAAACCCTCATATTCAGAACATCCCTGCAACCCAAACCCCCTGAAAAAAACCCTAAAAGCCGAAACCTCGAACACCCCAACACTCCCAAAGGATTTTGGGTTTAGGGATTAGGGTTCAGCTCCATTTAACCCTTGCAGGGGATCGTACATATCCCTTTAGCCTACAAACCCTTCATCCCTCCTAAACATTAAACCCAAAATAACATGGTAGCTTCCAATTTCCTTTCTATTCCCTCATATAGGAAACTAAATATGTGGGAGCGTGTACATCCGTAAAAAACCTTCGAATACGGTGGGTTTTCAAGAAATGAAGGAACTTTTATGTAGACCTCCAAGTACTGTCCCTGCTATTGGGACCCCCCAAAAGTGTACCCCTAATTTTGAGGAACCCCTAAACCCTGAATGATCCTAGCTTCCATTTCATTATCTGTGTTCTTTGCGGCTTGATCCTCCATGATTGGGGGCAATGCCTCCCCAAAAGCTATAGTTCCTATGCGACCCCTATATAATCCCACATATTTCCCAAGCCCCTAACCTAGCCCCACATATCTCCTAAACCCTACACCCTAAACCCTAAAACACTAAACCCTAAACCCATAAACTCAAAACCCTGAACGAATTGAACAGAAAAGCAATGGCCTTGCGGCCCAGCGCGCGCCGTACGCTGCGCGGCCTAAGCCGCAGCCATCGCGGCCAGAGAGAACGCCTGCTTTTTGCTTGCTGGGTTTGGGGTTTTGGGATTCAGGGCTTATGGGTTTAGGGTTTAGGGTTCAGGGTTCAGGGTAGAGGGTGTGGGGTTTAGGGTGGCTATTTGGGGATCTCCCTTACAGGGGTTATGCAGTGGCATCTAGAGGATATACATGGTTATTTCAGGATTTCCCTTAAGGGGGCTATATAGGGATCTCGAGGGGATATACAGGAAGATATGTGGTTTGGGGTTTTAGGGTTCCGGGCTTTAGGGTAGATGTGGGGGGGTACTATTACAGAGTTGTAACTTGCATGTTGCTTCTTGTGCTTAAATAAAAATGCAAGCCGTTTGAAACTTTGACCTAGTACTGCTGGTTAGTAAGTATTAGGGGGGAATAAGGAATGGGTTAGTGAGGAATGAAGACAAGGAAAAAGAAATGGAAACTACTTCGTTGCTGAGTTTGAGGTCTAGTGGTGGTTCGTAATGATTCAGGGAGTTGATCCCCTTGGCAGTCCCTATGTACCCTAAACCCTAAACCCTACTCTCTTATAGAAGTCCCCATAACCCATGTTCCTTCACTCCGTAGAGTCAAATTGCGGGCGTGTTTGCAGATTTTCTTTGTTCAGGTCTCAGGGAGGCGCAGGATAGGGCTAGAGTGTAGCGTTTGGAGCTTCAGGGCTTGTGGCCATGTTGTTTAGGGTTTTGGGTTTTGGGTTTTGGGTTTAGCTGCTTGGTCTTGTACCGTCCAAGATTTGAGGGGTGCTTTCTAGAATAGTTGAACCAAGTCAGATTGTCTTCTTACAACACACTTTATCCAACCGGAGGATATATTCTAAGTGAGGGACTGGGGCATCCACAACTGACATATAATTAGGACCACGGTCTACGTGTGTGTTCGAGAGTTGAGTAGCCTCAAATCACACATTTGGCAGTTTCCCACATATACCCAATAATTCATCCCTATATGTCCCTATCCAGGGACCCCCAAAAGGATCCCTGATTTTGGGAAAACCAGTTCATTTTGCGTCTATATGTAGGGTACATAGGTTTGGGGAACTTGGGGATTGTTTCATGTTGCCCGAAGCACTACCTGTAACCCCAATCACCTACAGTTGGGTCGGAATGAACCCCCTGAGTACTAAGTAAAACTCACAGAGCTGCAGGCCATTGGAGGGTTGCAGGCAGCTCTAATTGAGTAACTTTTTTTTTTGGTGGTTGAACCTAGTAAGATGATATTCCTTATATAAAATACTATACCCCAAAAGGAGGATAGAATCTTACACTATATTGGGTACCATAGTATCCCCAAATAAAATGCTACTCAATTAGCCTGATCAGCTTGCACGCGGGCGGCTCGGGCCTCTGAGCATTTTGGCATTTCCATTTCCAGCAATTAAGGGTATCCTCATAAACCAAAACCCTTTCATTTCTGTTGGAAGTACCCATGCACAACCCTGAAGCCTCAACCCTCATCCCTGAAACAAACAGCCTGGCTTCCTCTTGCTCAGCCCCCTGCAGTTCTATTCTGAACCCCTAAACCCGCTTGAACCCTGCACAGGCCAGCCTCCTGGCACCCACCCGCCGTAGCTGTCAGCGTCGCACCGGCGCCCGGAGAAGCCCGCCTGTCATCTGATTTAGGGTTTAGGGTTTAGGGTTCTTTTTTGTTTAACAGCCCCTCGGACTTTTATGCCTGCCCGACCGGCACGCGGTTTGATGACATACGTCCCTCACTCGGCGTGAAAACAACTTGGTGCAGCATTAGCCTCCTCATTACCACCTTTCTCCATGCCATTACGATCTTGACCATCGGCTTAGGGATGTTTAGGGTCTAGGGTTTAGGGCGATTTAGGCCGCAGACATCATCAGCCCAAAGCCTGAAAACCCCGAACCCTCAGCCTCTACTCCCTCCAAACCCTGAGCAACTTAAGCGGAATCCATTGACATCCCACAAAAATGACGTTCCGTGGACCATAGACTAATGGTCGTCGAGTAGATGAAACTTCGTGGGAAGGACTATAGAACAGGGTTCTCTGAGGAGAACAACAATTGAATAGACATCACTTTGGGGTAGCGATAACCAACAAAGAGACCCCAAACCCTAAATCCTAAAACCCTAAACCGTAGTGATAACCAACAAAAAGTTGATCTTTCAAGCGACCGAGCCAGGAAATCCAGGAATCCCTGTGGAGCAGCAGATTTACGGCGAAAACGCTTCAGCCAACCCTCCTCCAGTCCCCAAAACATAAACCTTAAGCCCCAAACCCTGAACCTTAAAACTCAAATCCGAAGTCATACACTACACCCCCAAACACCTGAACCCTAAGCCCTAAGCCCTAAACACCAAATGGGAGCTGTTGAAATCAGAGTCCTCTTCACATACCCGCGAGCATCCTCATCCGTACTAGAAGGGCCCCAAAAGGGGAATCCCTTATCGTGGAACCCCCTATAACCCTAAGTCCTATATTCCCTTTCCCTAAACCTTAAATACCCCTTTACCCTATATATCCCTGAAGAACGCCCATTATACATATATGTATATATATAGATATGTATATGTCCCTATATACCCCTGTACAACCCCTTTAAAGGAGATGCCTAAATCGCCTCCCTGGAACCGTGAACCCTAAACCCTGAACCCTAAACCCTAAACCTTAAACCCTAAACCATGAACCCTGAGCCTTAAACCCGGAACCGTGAACCCTAAACCCCAAGCCAGTGGAGCCTCAGAGGCGCCACGCCGCACCCGGGGCACGAAGACGTAGCGCACTGAACCTTAAAATTGGGGTTTAGGGTTTAGGGTTGGTATTGCTATTATAAAGAAGCGCTTCTCAGCATGGGTTGTAGAAGGTATGTATACATGTACATGTATATATGTATGTACATATTTTATCTATCTAGCTTATTCATCCTTTCATTTGTATGTGAAGGTGTGTTTTTGATTTTGGCTTATTCAAAAAAGAATATGTATATATGTACAGAAGGCCTCAATTTTCGAAAGCTAGGATTTATGCAGGACTCTGAGGTCACCGCATTCCTTATGATGGCTTGTATAGGAACTGTTTTGCGAAACGCAAATTATGATGCAAAATTACAATTTTCGATCATCAGTACTACCACTACGACTACCACCACAGCTACTACTGCTACGACTGCTGCTACTACTGCTGCTATTGCTACTGCTAATGCTACTGCTACGGCTACATCTACTGCTACTGCTGCTGCTGCTACTACTACTGCTGCTACTACTACTACTACTACTACGACGACAACGACTACGACGACGACCACCACCACCGCCTCCGCCGCCGCCACCGCCAC
>CAJNIZ010044082.1:241940-294254 GCA_905231905.1 Symbiodinium pilosum
GGGTACCCACCTGGTAACTACCAACGTGAAACTGTCCCTGAGTCCCCCAATATTCACCCACCCCTCCTAATATCAAACTGTCGCATTGTGGTATACTATGATGCATTGAAGATGTCTAAGACTGGGGGCTTGGGTCTTTTATATTGGGGGGAAGGGAACATGATTCGAAGGGTATGGATTTCGAACTTGGATGCTGGCCCGTGAACTCTCCATCTCAAACCCGACGTCTGAATGCTGCATCCTCAGTAAAACCCTCTCCCGGGCCGCTTCTTGATCTTTTGGATAGAATGAGGGGTGTAGAAAGCATGCCCAATACAGTTTTAGGTTTCAGGGTTAAGACCACCATCCCTAGAATCCATACCTCAAGCGCCCATTCAGGAATACAGAGTGGAACATAAGATGCTAGGATCCCTAGCATGTTTCAAGCGACATGCCCAAATTTCGAAGTATTGGGCTTCTTCGGACCTTGCTCTGCTCAACACCAAAATAAGGTTCTACAGAATCCTCCATAGGGACCCTTGCTTTGGAGTCACAACAGAGGGACCCCCAACCCAAATCATATTGCAAAACCTAAGTCCAAAACCTGTAACTCTGCAACCTAAGCATTAGCTCTAAACTTCAATCAAATCAAACACCAAAGTGAGATTGTAATCGCACACGCAGGCAGACTGCCGATCCTTCAGCGCTCTTCTGATGTATATCATGTCTGACGCCTTCGCCTGCAAGGCACCAGCCAGCAGCCTATACTGCCCCAAAGCTACCATGCAAGCCATATAGCTTCCACGTTTAGTGTACAGAGTCTACAAAGGGCTCTTGTTCACGTTCCATGTTAGTTTCGGGGAGCGTAAGCCCCATGAATGGCTAGGGCGAAGGGTTGGGGCTCTGGGGTCACATTTATTTAGAGTCTCAGGCCCTAAGCCCTAAATCCTCAACTCTGAACCCTGAACCCTAAGTCTCAGGTTGTGGTGTAGGTTTTTGGGTTCAGGGCTCAGGCATTGGTTTAAAGGTTTAGGCTTAGGGTTGCAGATGCAGAAATCGCACGCTCAATTACGAGAGGCTAGCTTCCTTTCTTTTGGTTAAGCGTCAGCCTCGATATAGATAGTGCCTAGAGAGTAGGGTGGCGCATGACGTGTACTTGTAACTTCCGTAAGCGGGATAATAACCGCAGCTATCTCCATCAAGAACTTACTCGCTAAGTCCCCCTCCACACATGGGATCCCCGAAAAGATGCGCCCCTTCAGATCCCCTGCGCTACAAGGCCTACTGGCGGTCAAGTAGGCAATGGCATAAATCGGTATACTGGTCCCCATCCTTCTAGCCGAGTATGTAACCCGTAACCTTTCTACTCCATTTTTTCATTCCCTACTAGCTATTTCCCACAGATCACCAGTAGAAAGAGGGCAACCGTTGAGTTTGCGTTGAGCACCTGGCCATAAGGTTTTCTGTAAGATCCCCACCCAAGTAGGCCATCTGAGGCAAACCCCTCAACCCCGTGCACAAGCTAAGAGGTAAGGCTTGGCTTATGGGGTCATAACAAGAAGATTAAGCATTGGGACGTTAAATTCCTACAGTCCATACTATACACCAGATTTTGGTGCTTCAGTCAGTCAGGAGTACGTAGTATTAAATTATGCATACTTGAAATCCTGTAAGACATATCATATATCTAACCCAGTCATCCGCATCACTAACGTACTTAGCAAGTCCATTGACCCTCCCGGCAAGCAAGGGTGACACCGTCTTTGCGTTCTCCGTGCGGCGGCTGGCGGACAGATACTATGTCCGCGTTACAGGCTCTTTTTATGCCAGGGATGCTCCAAAGGTTTTTTAGGTTCCCCCTAGAGGGATAAGCACTAAGATTTCTACCAGCACTTCTGTATTGTGGGGGCCCTCGAGCAAGGAATTTCAAAGCAAAGAGATTCGGACATTATGAAAGATACGGATGGATGCAGCTAGTAACATTATCAGGACGCCATTCACCAAATTAAGTACCATAATGTTATTATTATGGTAGTGTAACTTACGCTCCAGCATCCCAGGATACGGGTTGATAAGTCCTAAACTCTAAGCCCTAAACCCTAATCTGGCCCTAAACAGCAACCTAGGATACAGATCGATAAGCCCTAAACCCAAAGCCTGAACCCTAAACCCTGAACCCTGAACCCTGAATGCCAAACCCTGCACCCTGAACCCTAAACCCCTATACCCTAAACCCGAAACCCTGAACAGCAACCCAGGATACGGATTGATGCAATTGGTTGACAAAGTCGAGGAAGAGCTGGAGGGACTCTCGGCCAGAGCTGGGGGGGGCGGGGGGTGAACATCCTGGTACCCGGTTTCGGGTTTAGGGTTTGGCTTGATGGGTTCAAGGTCCTGAGGCTCCATTTACGTACTAGTTAACAGATATTAGGGCCCGATGTAGGTATTATTCATACGGCTTTAGCCCCAGGGTTAGGTAGATAGAGTAAAGAGTACATGGAGATCTTATTATGATATTGGGCAGTTCCATGTTCTATCTACTTGAGCGGGACTGTAGGCTTGAGATTTGAGAGTTGATGGACGAATCTCCGAGTAAAGATGCGTACTAGGACTCCTGCCCTTGAGGCATATAGGGTCATGCAGGACTTTTGTTGTCCATCAATAGGAGGTCCTCAATAGGGCTTACAAGGGGATATACCGAATGTGTGCGTAGTTTTGGGGTTGGTTGAATGGGTTGGTATCGTAGGACTGTTTTTAGACAGTCAAGTCAGGGGCCGGAGATACGAATTTGTCTCAACATTCGGAGGACGTGGCCTGAACAAGGCTTCTTTTTGTTTCGTGTTTGAATGCATTTCAAGAATGCCAAAAAAGAAGAAAGAAACCAACAAGCCCCATTCCTGTTGTATCTGTGTCTTATGGTCCTCCACGCCACCCAAGCGCCTCTGCACAAGTCCTGTCTGAACTTGCTAGACACCCACGCGTTTTAGGGTTTACGGTTAAGGGTCTAGGGTCTATGGTAGCATAGCCAGACAAGGCGGAACGCTTTCCAAGTGCTAGGGGTTTGTTCCGCTACCTGGGCTGGTCCCCACAGCCATTAATGACCACCATGAGGAACGATGGTGATTATGTAGGGGCTTTGCCATATCCCTCTTGTACCATTATCAGCCTGAATCTTAGAACACCAACCCCCAAGCCCCCTAAACCCTACATCCTCATTTCAAAGCATGCCCTAAACCCTAAGCCTCCCTGACCCTAACCCCTACACCCTAGATCCTTGATCATGAAGTAGCTCCCATGTTAATTCCCATGCCCATTCCTTACTTAGTCCCTCTAACCCCAACATCCGGACACAAAGTTTGCATTGATTCTCCGCGCTTCTACTTATTCAGGCCACAAGCACTAATACCAATATCGAAATCCCACATACCCTACCGACCCTAAACTCTAACCATATCACCCTAAACCCTGCACCCTACCCCTTTTTTCTAAACTTTGAACCCGCTACCTTGGAGCCTAGACCTTAAACCCTACACCATATATGGTAGTTTTCATGTTCTTTTGCATTGCCCCCCCCCCCCCTATAACTCTTTATAATCCGTTAACGGTGCTAGACCCCAAGCCCTAGACCCTAGAAACCCTAAAACCCTGAAGCCCTAAATCCTGATACCCTGAAAAACGCTGAAAGACTAACTCCTAGAAACCTTAATACTCCTAACCGCCTTAAACATCTTAAGAAATCTAAAAGCAGGCATGCTTTGCAGTGACAATGTGCTTTCCTTCCTTGGCCAGGCGATGTTTTCACTGCTCGGGGCTTAGGGTTTAGGATCTAGGGTTTAGGATTTAGGGTTTAGGATCTAGGGTTTCGGGATTCAGGGTTGAGGGGTTTGGGGTTTCGGGTTTAGGGGGCTAGGGCTTTAGGGATTAGGGGTTCAGGAGTTTAGGGTTTAGGGGTTCAGTGTTTAGCAGTTGAGGGTTCGGGATGTGGGGGTGAGGTAGGGATACTTCAGGTCTTCAGGCTTCAAGGCTTCAGATTTAGGACTTAGGATTTAGGGTGTAGGGCTTAGGACTCTGGGGTTCTGGATCACTGATTGTGTATATGTCTCTTTCGGATGTTGGCGAAAGTAGATGTAGGGTGTCCCATCATGGGAGACGATCAACTAACAAAAGTACAGGGGCTAGATACTTGACCCCTTGAGCCTAGATCCTCAAGCCTCAAAGACCTCTTTATTAATGTTTATAACCCATACAACTGGAGGTAATTGATTTTACAGGAAACCTTTAAAGGTACCCTATATCCCCTATATCCCCTATAAAACCCGCTTTAAAGGTACCTTTATATCCCCTATAAAACCCTCTATAAAGGTACCCTATATTGCTTATAAAGCTCTCTTTAAAGGTACCCGATATCCCCTATAAAACCCCCTTTAAAGGTACCCTCCCTGAACCCCAGCAGGTGGTTGGAACCGGCGGCCGCCTGGAATCTGCCTGCTTGGAGAGCCCTGGCTAGACAAGATTTTTCTTACTAGTAGGGCAATTAGGTCCCCTTTAAAGGGTGTATAGGAGACACTTCGGGTTCAGGGTTTAGGGTTTCGGGCCGAAGGGTTTAGGGGTTAATGTTGAGAGGGTTTGGGACCAAAGTTTGGAAGTTGTAGGATTTGAGGGTTTGGGTTTACAGTTTGTAGGGCTTTCGGGCTCCTACATAAATTCCCCCCAGCTAGGGTCCCTTCTGAACTGCAATCCCTAGCATCGCCCCTATAAACCCTAAACCGCGCTTTAGGGTTGCTAGAGAGCTTAACAGGGTTATATCGAGTCTAAGGTGAAAACTATGGGTCCTAATCTGGGCCCTTAAACCTTTAGGGGGATTCTAGAGACGCTCAGGGGCACATACAGGGCACGTGGTAGGTATATAAGGATCCCAGGGTTAAGTGCCCATGCTAGAGGCCTATGGTTTCGATAGATAGAGGTGAATAGGAGGCTGTACAAACATATGGTGTAGGGGTTGAGGACTAGGGTTTACAACGTTATGCAGGGGAATGGCAGGCAAATTGTTGAAATCACTATTTGGATTTAGGGTTTGGGACTCAGCGCCCGGAACAAAGGCCCACCCATCAGGATAACAAATACTCCCCCACTCTAAAGCCACCACCTAATGGGGGGGGTTTAGGGTTTAGGGTTTAGGACAAATACCCACCACTCTAAGACCACAATCTAATGGGGGGGGATGCGGAAGTTAGAGCTTTGGGGATATTGATATTGAGGCCTTGCTCCATGGACAGTAGGATGGGCCAGCCGATGCATACTTCGCAGACGAGGACTCTAAACCTTGAACCCTAGACGCTAAACCCTAAACCCTGGAGCAACCCTAAACCCTAAACCGCTTTTTTAGCCTGACATGTCCTAGGCCTTGCTAGACAAGACTTGGGTTTACTGGATTGATGTTAAGGGACTTCAATCAAATTACAATAATAAGGAAACCTTATTTTGTACTCTATACCCATAAGATGGAAACTTAAATTAACTTCCTTAACAGCAACCCAGTTTAGGGCAGGAGGGTGCCTGATAGTTGAGAGTGGGCGGGGTGGAATCGCACGTGCACCTTCTAGGAAATACCTGAAAGCTCCCTTTGGTTTGTAAGGGTCATTCAATTTTCATAGAACTAAAACCAATAGGGCATATGAAAGAGTTGTTTTCATGTTCCCTACACTAAGAAACCATGAGCCCTAAACCCTAAACCCTAAGAAACCATGCTATGGTGTCTCTAGACCCTAAACCCTCGGAAGTCCGGCGCTCCGCTGGTCCTATAACCCTCTCCCTCTATTCATCAAAACCTCCCCAGCCCCTAAATGCCCCGGATATGGTACTTGTATATACTGTGGAGAGTTTTCATTATTATTAGGGTGACCATATATAGCAAGGTTTTTCCAATTCCTTTCCCATTCCGGTTATGTCGCTGTAGCCTTTGTAAGGGAGAGGTGATTATGCAAGCCACTAAAGCAGCCGGGAGAGGATTCATCATTGTGCCCTAAACCCTAAGTCCCTAAACCCCAAACCGGAACCTCTAATCCCTAACCCCTAAACCCCAAACCCTAACCCCCAAACACTAAATCCCGAACCCTAACCGCTAAACCCCAAACCCTAACCCTAAACCCCACCAACCCTAATACCTGGCAACCGAGGCTCGTAAAGGCCAACGGCTGTTTGGTGCTGGAGAACAACCGAGGCTTGCTTGCACGTTTGCGTAGTCTTGTATTTGGGGATACTGTAGTTTAGGGTTTATAGGGTTCCTTCTGGGTATAGTATTCTATATGGTGAATATAATCTTACTTGGTTCAACCGCCAAAAATGAGGGTCCCAGGAATGGTCCAGGGTGAGGGCGTAAACTGACTAGAATGAATATATTCTTACCATGAGAAATATGAATACTATGATTATTAGTACTACCAGTACTATTACTACTACTACTACTACTACTACCACCGTTATCACTACTAGTCCGATTGTGCTTGGAGAATGGAAGGACGCATGGAATCGGAACTGAGGAGCGGAGCCAACATCGCTAAGTACCTTCAAGTTCGACAGCATGTCATGACCAAGAGGACTTTGACAAGTGATCCCTAAAACCTAAACCCTAAACCCTAATTTACCCACCAAGGCCTAAATCATGATCAATGCCCAAAGAATACTCCTGGTGTATTGCTCTTTGTCTTGCTGTTTTACTCATGCTTAAGGTGAGTAGGGGAGTGAGTGCCCTAAACCCTAAACCCTATATGTCGGGACTGTCTGGGGCAAGTTCGGGCTCCGCTCCCCCACTCCTTGCCCAAGCACCCTCGACCGTAAACCCTATCCCTAAACCCCTGTGGGCCTTGTGTGCCCCTAAACCCCCAAACCGTAGACCCTTGCCCGGCCTCACCGTAAATTCTGGCGTAGAAGCGGTACTAAATTTGATAAATTAATTTCGCGTTTTGAATATGACATAGAACGGCATGTACAAGGAATTCAATGCCTCTCTTTAGGAGTCCCTGGAATAAGGGTTATAATGCAACCGGGCCTACACTAGGCCACCTATGTTTGGACATGTCCATGTCATAGGGACTACTGTAGGTACTTTCTTTGCGCATAAAGAAGAACCGAGATACTTCTGGTATGTAGCCCCCAACAAGAGCCGACCATCTGTGTCTGTCTCCAGACGTGTCCATATCTGTGTATCTAAACGCCAATCTTCCTGTCCACCTATCTACCTATCCATTCATCTGTCGCTTCATCCATCGGTCATCCATACCTCTACCCTCAGCGCACGGAAGCGTAAGACCCCAAGGCCTAACATCTTGAAGCCTAACATCCTAAAATCTGAAGGCCAAACCCCAAACCCACAAGCCCAAAAAAACCCACATCCACATAGTACATAATCCTAAACCCTAAACCCCTAAACCCACAAAAGCCCAGCCAAGGAGAGAAGCTGGATCAAATCGTGGAAGAAAACTCGGAGCTCACCAAAACACTTCTGAGGCTGCTGGTGGACAGCCGAAACCGACTCGTGGACTTGGTGTTCTAAGGGTTTAGGGCTTAGGGCTTATTAGGGTTTTAGGGTTTAGGACTTAGTTTTTAGGGCTTATTACTGGGTCATAAAAGTTTAGGGCTTAGGGTTTGGGGCTTATTACTTGGTTTTTTAAGGTTAAGGGCTTGGGGTTTAGGGCTCATTTAGGGTTCAAGGTTTTTTGGAAGCCCTAAGCCCTAAACACTGAGGCATGTTGGGTTGAAAAGGCTTGGCCTACAGCCTAAGCCTTAGGCTACAACCCTGAAGATTTACAGGGGTTGTTTAGCGACGTATACAGATACATAGAGCCTATAAGAATTATGTGAAGTTGAGGGTCCAGGGTTCCGGTGTAGAGTAGCGTTTAGGTAGTTTTGCGCATGGCTTATACTGCCTCCACTTTTTTCAACGAGCTGCAGTCTTCATAGCGGCGCTTGTTGGTTTGCATGTTATTTGAGAGGAGGGTTGGATTTCTTCATTCAAGCTTAAGGTTGGGTCTAGGGTTACCGGGTTGCTGTTAAGAAGCTGAGTTTAGGTTACTAGTTGGGGAAACCATATTCATTACTATACATACCCATTATGGTAACTCAATGTTTCTTCAATAACAGCAACCCAAGTTAGGTTAGGGTGTTGGGTTGAGGGTTAGGGGCGGGCTATCATACGGGGTTCCCCAGGCAAAAGGGTCACTGAACTTTGCGAGTCTTTAGAGCAATGAACCCTAAACCGCGTAATCCCATCGCCAGGGGCCTCCAAATGGACAGACCCCTTAAGACCCGCTGGATGTCGTTATTGCCTTTGTCTTGGGTTTCTATCCTATCCGGGGGCTCCCTTAGAATCCACAATGGGCTTCAACCAGTAGCCATGTAGGAGGCCCACATTTACTGTGGTCCGGGTGTTTATCGGCCTCGAACCCGTTTAAACCACGTGCGGTGAACTCCAAGGCCCGTAATGGGTTTCTGAGCTTAGGGTTCAGAGTTCACGGAACCGCGTATCTGGGCTATTGTAAGGAGGCTTTGGAAGGAAGGGCTTCGATCCTTAAACCCCAAAGCGCGAATCCTAAACTGTGTCTTATATAATCCCCATATACCCCGCATATGATCGCAGTATACTCACTCCCTATATACTCCCTGTACATACTCCCTGTGCATACTCCTTGTAAGTACTCATCATATAATCTCCATAATCATCATGGGAAGACCCTTGCCCTTTGGAATTCAAGGAAAGCTTCAGACTTTTGCCTACAGTTAGGCCTAGTGGAGTTTAGGGTATAGGGCGTAGGATTTAGGGTTTAGGGTCTAGAGTCTAGGATTTAGGGTTTTATGGTTTAAGGGGCTTAGGATTTAGGGTCTAGGGTGTAGGGTCTAGGGTGCAGGGGGATTATATGAGATTTTACTGAGGCTTAAGCAGGCGTGTTCTAACAAAGAGAAGATGCTCAAGCCTTCTTAAGTCTCAAGCCTAAGCAGCAAACGCTTAATCCAAGCGCAAAGAAAGTAACCCTAATCCCTAAACCCAAAACCCTAATCGCCAAACCCTAAACTCTACCCTAAACCCTAAACCCGAAACCTTAAACCAACCTCAAAAGTCAGGAGACTGCCCCCACTGTGGTGATGTGGCCATTTGAGCTTCAGATCGCGCCAGAGAAGCGCCTGCCAGGACGAGGAGAGCTCTGCTAATGTGGGAGTTTGTCAATTAGGTTTAGGGTTTAGGGCTTGGGGATTTTTAGGATTCAGGGTTTAGGGTTTGGGGTTTAGGGTGTAGGGTTGGAGGTTTTTAGGATTTAGGGTTTGGGGTTTAGGTTTTGGGGTTTAGGGTTTAGGGTTTGGGGTTTGGGGTGCAGGGACAGACAGACATACATGCATACATACATACGTACACACAGCCCCTCCCCCTAATATTTAAGCCCCGCCCCCAATGATCTGAAGTATTCCTAATACAGCATACCACACTGGGAATATTGAATACAAGAGGGCATGATGGGATTCCATGTACGCCCTCAGCCCTAAACCCTAAAGTACCGTAGTAGTCTCCATGTTCTTTCCCATTCCCGTGTCAATCCTTGAGCCCCCCCAAACCTTGAATCGAGATTCTTATGTAACCCTTTTTAGGGGCCTTTGAACCCTGCTCCAGTACTGTACCTAAGGCCTGCAGAACCCTTATGTGCCCTTATAATCATGGGGAAACCCACCCTAACCCCTATGTTCCCTTAAAATACCTAAACCCTAAACCCTGAACCCACCCCTATGTTCCCTTGTAGAAAAGGAGAGGTTGTAGTACTAGGTGGAGGGGATCTTGCAAAGTCCCGGGAATTACGAAATTTGAGGGACCCTAGGTGGTGCAAGATTCCTTCCATCAGCAGTATTAAGCCCCCCCAAAAGCCCTAAAACCTAAACCTCTAAACCCTAAAATCCAAAACCCTAAAATCCTAAGCCCTAAATCCTAGAACCCTAAACCCCTAAACCCCTAAACTCAGCATTAGGTGGAGGGGGTTACAGGAACAAAAGCCGGTCTCAGGTCGGAGACTCAAAGTTTAAGGTTTGGGGTTTAGGGATTTGGGGCGTGGGGTTCGGGGGGTTAGGGGCTTAGGGCCCGGGGTGTAGGTGTAGGGTTTGGGGAGTAGGGTTTAGGGTTTAGGGCTTCGAGTTTAGGGTTTTGGAGGTTTAGGGTTTAAATCTACGGGTGTTCAAGAAGCGCGCGGGAGCGCATATAGTTATCACCATATGGGAGTATACGGCGATGATGATCGGCATCCGTTGCCCAACTTCTTTAAGCACTGGTGAGATATTGTACTTACTGTTTGAACTGTAGAAGGAGCCCTGCCTCGTACTGCTAAGCGTCACTAATCCTAGGTTCATAGGGTGTAGGGCATAGGGATGTTTTGGGTGTACACCAACTAACTGTGTGTTGTGTTTTTTAGGCACCCAAACAGAACCTGCAGTTCGGGCAATCAGCAACCTGCATGTCTTTTGAACGTCTGTGGCCCTAAGACCTACACCTGAATTCCAAACCCTACACTTCGTACCATGACCCCTAGACCCTACACTAGACCAACACTCTGAGCCTCACTCCAGCATGGAAATCTTGCCTCGCCTTATCAGAAACTTACACATCTTGATATGAAAATTATAGTAACTTGGGGTCCTGAGGGGCACCAAAACTCCTCCAACCGCCGCAGGACCTCGGCCAAGAGCTCCCCGGCCCTCCGCGAAGATGCGAAGGCCAAGGACATGCCTCCCAGGCCCACGGCGGTGGTGAAACCAGAAGAAGATGCGGAGTGAGCAGCCACGGGGACTGTCGGGTTCCGGGGCGAAGGGTACCGATCTTGGAGAACCCAAATGTCAAAGAAATTGAGCCATGAAGTGGAAACTGGCATTCTTTTTAGGGGTCATATAGGAGTGTAAGGGGCTCTTTTCTCAGTCTTAAGGAAGGGTACATTCAGGCATGATTTTGGTGCTTTGTGGAAAAGATGCCCTGGAACCCTTTCCCTCCTTGCTTCTCTAATACGGCTGCAGAGGAAGCAGTTTCCACGAGAGAAGTAGGGCAAGATGCGATGAAGGCGAACCGGCTACGGCTGTAAAGCGCCCGCCTTCCCCAAACGAACTCGGAATTCAAAAGCGGGCCCTAAAACTATTATCTGTTTGAAGAGGGTTTAGGGTAGGGGTCTATATGGGGTTCCATCTTAGTTTGGGGAAGCTAGATATTTGAACGTCTGCCAGAGTCAGGCTTTCAGATTTCATGACAGATCCGATCCATAATTGCGCTGGGGTCAGGTATATATTATAGTATATTATAGTATAGAATAGTATATGATAATAAATTATAGTATATTGTAGTACATTATAGTACAGCATATTATAGTATGTATTATAGTACATTATAGTAATTATAGAAGTAGAACACGCAAGCCTGACTGTGGGAGTAGTGGGGCTTTCCCGTACTACGCACTAGAAGCAATAAGCCCCAGGCCAAAATTGAACGGGTTCATACGTGAAGAACCCCAACTTGGCACAAAAGAATTTCAATCCAACGGGCTTCAGCCCGGAACAGCGTCCTTGAAGCTGACGAAATGGATGCAATGCCGACAGCTTGCATTGTGTGATTCGGACCCAGGGCTCTGAAGGTTGAGAGTTTAGAGTGTTGGGATGTTTGGTTAGGCTTTAGGACTTAGGGCTAGGGTTTAGGGTCAGGGTTGAGGTTTTAGGGTTTTGGACGTTGTTCACGTCAAATGCCCTGAGGTTTTGGTGAGCATGCTTTAACTTTACTGTCATGGTGACTTTTAAGGTGTTCGCACATGTTCAACTTGAGTCTCAATTACCAGGGTAACATCTCTAATCCCTATCTAATCCTTACATGCTCCCTGTATGACCTTGAATTAATTCAAGATATCCCCCTACAACTCCTTTTGGTCCGCAAAGTCCCTGTACCGCAAGTAGTCTCTACGTAGGTTCCTCTGCGGGCTGCTACAGGCAAAATGCACCCGAAATCCTGCGAAGCTGGGGTCTACAACCCTAACCGCCCTGAACTGACCTTGAACCTTCGCGCCTTGAGTACAGGGGCTTAAAGAATTACTTATATGATAATGGTAGATTGCTTGTGCCATTATGGCATAGGGTGCCTCAAATAGACTTGAAATACGTGTTGGTAGTGTTCTAGGGCACTCTATTTGACTTAGTGTTCTAGGGCACTCTATTTGACTTGCAGTCAGGGGCCCTAAACCTTGGAGGTATTTCCCAACATCATGGTAATCCTGGTGCATAAAGATGACGTTGATTGATCCGCAGCTCCAAACCCGCAAATCAGCCCCCAAACGTAAAATCTCAAACCCTAAACATGAAACAACCCACAACCTTAAAAGGCGAAACTTTCACAAACTGCTCCCTGAACACAAGGCCAAAACCTCAAACCCTAAGCAGACGCTAAACCCCAAAGTCCGCCAAGGACATCGAGCGCGAAAAGGAAAAGGAACGGCAAAAGGAGCTCGAACGGCGGAGGGAGGCTTTCTACTGTGTGCTTTGTTGTATGGGTTAGGATTTAGGGTTTAGGGTTTAGTGGTACAATAGGAATAGAAGAGGACCCTATGATGGCTACTACGATCCCTTATAGTCACTAATACAGGGTGGGGGGGGTGCTCCTAAAATATGGGGTAGGACTTAGGATTTGCAGTTTAGGGTGTAGAGTTTGGGTTTGTTAAGGTTCAGGGTTCATGGTCTCAGGTAAGTGTATACAGGGTTCCTCAGGAATACTGATGAGTGTATATAAGGTACGTATATAAATATATTATATATGATAATATATGTATATATCTCTCTCTCTCTCTCTCTCTCTCTTCTTGTAACCTGGGGGCTTGGGTTCCATCTACATAAAAGTATCTATGTTGCAAAGGCGTGAGAAATGAAATGAAGACTGGGATTATATGGCAGACTATTGGGTTTAGGGTTTCCAACGATCAGGGGTCGCCTATTTGGGGGAGGGGGGCCTACGTGAGGGGTTGTAATGAAATGACTCTACATCTAGAGCCCCCCCATTTATGGATACCCCCAGACTTATCTTTCTACATAATCCCGAAGTGGGACCTTTCAATGTCTACGGCAGTTACATATCATGAGAAACAGCCATGCAGCAGCTCTCCGCGAAGGGCGTCCCAGGGTTTAGGGCGGTTTCAGGTTTAGGTTCTAGGGTGTAGGGCTTTGGGTTTAGGGTCAATCCCCACCCAGTGATGGGTAACACAAATGATTAGTGTAAGTATATAATGCCCGATTAGTTCCATATTTTTTGAACTATTACTGTAGGGGGCGATTGACCTAAGGTTTGGAACGGTTGCAGGTTTAGGGCTTAGAGTCCCTAAGCCCTAATTTAGAGTTTAGGGCTTAGGGCACGGCTTTCTTCCACTTAGCTTAGACCTATGAAATTTCCAACTTCAAGAAAAAACGCTAAAAGCCAGAGCATGCCTTAAGCCCCAAGTAGATACAGGGGTTGAACGCGGCTTAGGGTTTGAGGGTTCAGGGGTTGCAGTTATTTTGCTTTGTGCGTGCTACCAGGGCCATATGGATACTGCAAGCATTTAAGACAATTGCAATCTAAGCCTTCTATGTATCCAAAGATTTCTCGACCTGCCTATACGCTACATCATTTGGACACACCAAACACTGCTACTTAACCCTTGCATGACCCTGCTTGAGCTATAGTCTAAACTCGTAGCATCCCCCGTAATAAGCCCTTTAACATTCCCCCAGATCCCTATAATCCCCGTTTCAGGAGTTTAGACTACAGCTCACATGAGGTTGCATATTTGTGTGTAGTATCTCCGCACTCCGACGCTGCCATGCCAGGTGTAAGGTACTTACAGTAAGCACCGTACCACAACCATGAAAGCTCGCGACAACAATACAGTTACTACTAGTACATTTTCCCCGCGGATGCTATCAGTATATTGAAATACTAAATTTCCCTAAACCCCAAACCGTGTCTTAGTGATAAGTTTATTACATGCCAGGCGAAGCGCCAGCTGGAACGAGAGAAGGAGGAGCGCAAAAAAGAGCCTGCTGCCTGGTATGGCGGGCTTGGAGGGTTGGGGTTTAGGGCTTAGGGTTCAGGATTTAAGGTGTAGTGTTAACACCCCCCTCAGAAAAAAGTTGGATAATAACTATAATATGATTATATATAGCCCTTCAAAGGACCCTAATATAAACTGCTGGGTGGGGGCAGTACCCACCTCATACCCTTAGTATCAAGCAGGATACTAAACCCCAAAGGAGGTTACAGTCCTATGCCTTGGGGACTACAAGGGTTTAGGGTTTGAGGATTTAGGGTTTAGGGTTTGGGTTTAATGTTCTAGGGTTTAGGGTTTAGGGGGACTACAATATACAGATAGAGAACCCTTAGCCCTCAACCTTGAACCCCGAACCCTAAATCCTAAACCTTAAAGCCTTCAAACCCTAAGCCGTGTGGCTGTAGGTCTCCTAGCGACTAGGCACCGCAGTGATTGAAATGGTGGATTCAGGAGAGACACCCCAGACCTTGAACCCTTAACCCTTGACCCGATACTACTGTTGATAGTACAGATCCTGCATGACCCTAGCATAGAGCACCGTATTCCCAGGGTGTAAGGTATTTAGGGTCAAGCAGGATTTCTAGTATCTGCCGTACGGCCTAGGTACTGCGGTGGTTTAAGGTTTAGGGTGCCGCTTCAGATCCCTAACATAATGTAAGTCATAGGGTGGTGCAAGCTTTCCTACATTTTCCAAATTGACTTTTTAGTGCTGAGAAGGGAATGGCAGAATGCAAGGAAGGTGGAAACTGTTGTATTAAGGGCAGGTCCTACTGGTTGATCGCAGGGATTGGAGGAATGGATCCCTGCAGATCTGTCAGACACGTAGTGGCTTGCAGTTTCCTTTCCATTCCCGAAACCCTACATGCTCAATGAGCGAAAGTGAATTCCGTTTTCTTTCCTAACCTCAACCCCAAACGCTAAATCCTAAATGGTGGCTTGCATTATTTGTCCATTATGTAAACCCAACCCCTACATCTGGATCTCTAAGCCCTAAACCCTAAATCCCAAACTCTAAGCCGTTCAGTACCCAAGGCATGATCTTTTACACGCATGGTTCCGCCGTACAAAAACATCGACATACATGTGTACGGTCATGCAAAGCGTTGAGGGTCTTTAGTGCTAGTATACCACAAGAGGGAGGAATGCAAATGAGCATTTTTCTACTAGCATCACAATAAGGAACCGGTTTCGGTCTAGATAAGATGAAAGGTGAGGTTTTACGGGTTGGGATTTCGGCTTTAGGTTCTAGGGTTTAGGGTCTAACCAGAATTGCATGGTGTATCGTTGCACGCGCTTTTCCGGCGCGGGGATTTGGTGCTGTCAACCTTCGGAGGTTTCCTTGAACAACATGCTACTTCCGGTAGTCAGGTGGCTTTCTTCCTGTTGCATGGAAGCGCAAAGGGCCCAGCAGCGGTATGTAGGCTACAGATACGGAGGCAGAGAACTTTCTGGCCAGCATGAGAGACCCAAGTATAACTGGGTGGCACTCTGGGACGACTAATAACTTCCCCGTCATGTTATACAGGGGAACGCGTTCATTTGGGGGAGGGCTTGAAATCTAATCCAGATTCCAACTTGAGGCCTTTAAAATCATAACGGCTGCGGCATCTGCAGCTGAGCTGAGGAAGAAGGCTAAGAAAAAGGAGAAGAAGGGAAAGAAGGCCAACTGCATGTTGCCTTGTGTTCGCATGCTTAGGGTTTAGCAGGTAGAGCAGCAGTGGCATACCTTAAGCATCCGCGGTGCCGTACAGGGGTATTCCTCGAAATATCTTAACCCTGTACTGAGCATCAAACAACAGGATCCCCAAATCCATTCATGCTCCCCACGTATCTCTGGAGTCCCTATGAGTATCCCTTGCTTCAGAACTTCTAACCCCAAGTCCAAAACTCAAGCCTTAATCCCAAAATGTTATATATATATAGATATGTACATCACTATCCCTATAACTTCTTTAAAAGAAGGGAAAGAAGGGCCTCGGGGATCCTATTATGAGAGACCCCCGCATATGGCAGGGTGAACGGATCAGCAGCGAGAGCAGCGACGGTGGAATTACTCTCACAGGCTTTTTGGGAACCAATTCTAGATGGTTTCAGTTTAGGGTTTAGGATGTAGGGATGTAGTATGGGAGCCGATCCCAGGATGTGGCGGCTTCAAGACGTTGGGCTGTTTAATGTGGAGGTTTTGTGGTCCTTATCATAAAGTAAGAAAAAGACATCCTTTTTGGCCAACTTTTCGGCATAGTACTTCTAAGAAAACTACAGGCTTACTTGGTGTTGGGGCTACGGTCACTAGTTTGCAATGATTATAGAGTAAGAGTTTAACCTTCTTTTGTTTCAGGAGTTTATGAGAAGACAGAATATAATCTGGCTTGTTCAACCACCCAACTTTGTCATGGTAGGTTGTAAAACTTGATTCTTTGGCGACCATATATCTGGGGGGCCGGCTTATAATGGGAACCCAATAATGGCCCACAATTTCGACAACCTTCCACAGGTATGTTCAACCACCAAAATGTGAGCTGGTCGGTTGCAAAATTTGTTGTTGTTTGTTGGCAGCCCTATGTACTAGGGGGGGGGGGGAATGTAATAGGAACCCAATTAGGGCCCTAAACCCTAAACCCTAAACCCTACCCAATTAGGGACCCCCACCTTGACAACCTTCCAGATGCATTTCCGCGGATTAAGCCCTGGGTCTTCGCCAGGGCCGAACCAAAGTGAATGGATACTCAAATGCTGAGTTTGCTTTGGTTTTATCGTATTTGGTATAGATTTGGTACAGGGCTTGTCGTTGAGGGCTAACTGAGACGGAAGTTCCTGGTGTGGTCCAAGCAGGGTGCCATTTAATGTTAGATGGCGTCCAGGGCCGTTTAGGGTTCAGGCTGGATGGCTGTTTGGATTATCTGTTTTTTTCATGATAGTGGGGCAATATAGACCCCTAGCTATTCTAGTCCTCGTCCTCATTCGCAGACCCCCATAAAGTTCCCCTTGGACGTTGTGTGAGACGCCACCAGTTTATGATGAGCGGCCTAGGTCTGACTATCGTGGGTTTCCCTACAACCCCCCCTCAATTTCTTCTTTAATTAGCAATAACTTACCTACTTATCCCCAAATGGCCCTTTTTAACCGGGGAACCTCGGGGGTAGTTAAGGGGGGGTAGCAAGGGAATCCATGAGACTACGACTAGTGGTGCAATAAGGATCAATTTTGACCTTTGGGCTCAGGTTCTCGGGAGTGTGGTGGGTTTAGGATCTGGAGTGTGGGGTTCTCCTTCATAAAAGAGTCAGGTTCCATTCTCCCTTCATCTCCCTTCTGTTGTGGTATCCGATAAGATGAAAATACTTGAAGCCCAACAAAGCCATAAACCCATAAACTTTAGCCCAGAACCTTAAACCCTAAACCCCAAGCCCTGAACCAGTCTTACTTTTCAAGTAGCAAGCAATGCGATACAGTTCGCGGAAGATCTTGGGAACTACTCCAAGCCAACAACAAGTAGATAAGAATCATAAGCTACTTATAAAAGCCTGTTTGAAGCCTAGGCCCTAAAGCCTAAATCCGATCTTAGGCTGTCACTGGGTATTGAGAACCCTACATGCTACACCCTAAACCCTGGCAGTATCCAAGGAAGATCCCTTACAGGAAGTCTTAGGGGCTTGTAAGTTGAAAATACAGTTTAGAGTTTCAGGATTAGCTTCTGGCTGAAGGTTTAGGTTTAGGATTCAGGCTTTAGCATTTGGGGTTCAAAGTGTAGGGCTTTGTCAGACACGATGAGTGATTAGGGTTCAGGGCTCATTGTTTAGGGGGTTGGGGCTTAGAATTTAAAAGTGTCCAATATGATTCGCGGATACGTTGTTTAACTGTTAAGTATAGCTAATAACTCTCCAGATGTAAATGTTGTTTATGTTTATTCTTACTTAAGCTAACTTAGGTACGGCTTGAGGATGACAAGCTTTGGGAGACCTCTGCGAATGCGTGGCCCTGGAATAGAGTTCTTGGTTTTAGGAAGCAGGCTGTTGGCATGGATACGGGCCCACACCGAGGAATATCGGGGAGAAGCTTTTCAGCCTTCAAACGCGCACCCTGCGCTGGTGGCAATAGCACATGAAACGTAAAGCCCCGGCTGCCCATGCATTGAGTAAACACTCCAGGGTGAAGCAACACCCCAAAACCCTCTTCTGAGCTCACTCTTAGAATTTGTTGAGTAACGTACACCAACTGCCCGCCCCTTTTGACTTGCATGTGAGGCCTGGTGGGCGGAACGCCAATGTTAGCGCAGGAGGCCGGAATATCGATCCTTTCTCCTTGTCTGTGTGAGGTAGTTTAGGTTCCGTTGGTATGCAGGTAACGGAACTAGGGCTGCCATTTCCGCAGTTTTGGCCAGCATATTGCCACCATCCTCGCCCTTCCACGATGTCTGCTTTACATAAAAGGACCGTCAGCCCTAAGCCCTGAGACCCCTGAGCTGATCTTTCGAAACCCTACGCGTTAAACCCTACGACCTCGACCATAAACCCAAAACCCCGGCCCCTAAAGCCCATAATCCTGGATCCTAAACCCTGAACCCTCAATCCTAAACCTCAACTCCCAATCCCAGACCATGAACCGACCCTAAACCCTAAACAGTAGTTTTCATGTTTTGTTCCATCATCCCTATTTATCCCTACAACCCCGATAGACCCCTCAAGCCCTAAACCCTAAACGCTTACCTCTAAATCCCTTAAACCCCTTTAACTTGCTTGTAGGCCAAAGCCGCCTCCGCAGCCGCCGCCAGAGCTGTGGACTTGGACTGCCTTTGGGGGAGGGAGAGGGGAGGGTTTAGGGTTGGGGGGGAATTGAACACTCAGCATTTAGAGTTTATTCTCTAGGGTCTAGGGGTTTGGATTTAGGGTTCAGTGTTTAGGGTGTAGGATTTGGGATGTGGGGCTTTCAGTTCGTGGCAGGCTTGGTAAGTAGGTTTGTGGCCTTTATGGGTTAATTGTGCTCTTTACTACGCCCGGAGTTGTGGGATGGACTGCAGGCCTCTGGGGTGAGATGAGGCTCCAGCTTCTCAAGATTCCCTGAAAAAGTTGGAGGACTATGTCAGGAGAAACTTGGGTTTCTAGGTTCGGGGTTAAAGATTCCTGTGCCAGGAAATGGTGGGCCTGCAGTACATGCAGTGCCGCACAGTTCTGGGGACATGTAAACCTGAAACCCTACACCCTACGAGAACCCCGAGTCTGAGAACTACTGGGAGGGCAGACTTGCGTATAAGCCATAGTTAAACTCCTGGAAGGGGCTCATGTAGGGAATTATATTAGAGAGTAGTATAGGGCTTATTAAGGGGGATACTAGGAGTTTAAACTATAGCGCATATGCCTAAGGTTGCAGGATCTAGGGCTGATCCATGTAGGTAGGGAGAAGGGGCCCCCCCGTCCTTCTTAAAAACCTTGCTTGTCCGAGGCTTATCGTTGCTCAATTCCGCCCTGCTCCAGCCCTCTCTACCAAGTTGTTGTAAAAACTGTTCTGAAAACCTAGCGTCGTGATTGTAGCTGGCATCAAACGCTCAGTCAGAAGCAAGTGAGCAAAGCCTCTTTGTTTCAGATGGAAAGACACATGTAATTGAGGTGGTGTCCGGCAAAAGCTGCAAGAAAGCTTACAGCACTATTCTCAGTAATGGTAGCTCTGAACAGCAGCCCTGAACTGAAAGTGTCATGATGACACAGATCAAACACGAAGGATCTCATGAACAGCAACAAGGAATACTAGCAACAACCGCGCCCCTGGGTCTTAGATCCTGACCATATACAGGACCCCAAACCTTGGGCCCTGCCCCTTGTAACAATCGGATCTGTCAAGTCTAAAGTATATTTAAGGCCTTCACAAGTTGTCTTATGTTTGATACGAGAGGGTTGTATGAGACTTACTCTCATTATGGACGGTCGACGGATTGGGGGGCAGTACCAGGGCATGTGTATTTGTGATAAATTAGTCACATGTTTCTCTCATACTTTAACCCTTGATATACAAACGATAGAATACAGTACTTTACCCCAAGCCTCATAATAATTGCAGCATGATCTACCCTAAGCTAGACAACCACCGTATGGTATAGTATGCCCTCAACTTTCATATAACACTATTATTATTACCCTTATATAACCCTAATATAACCCTGATACAACCCTGATATAACCCTGATATACCCTAACATTACCTTAATATAGTCCCCCTTAAGTAGTTAGAATACGGCTTTGTGTATATTTAAGATCCCCATATACCCCATATTCTATCTACTTTAGGGATTATACACCCGTAATATTACCCAACTAGAACTCCTGCCTACCCCAAGCACAATCCTAAATACACCCCTAATATCACCCTGGTGCACTGAAAACCCTGGACCCGCCACCAGGATCTAGACGAGCTGCTGGCTACCATCGACTTAGATGGAGTCCGGGTACCTGGTTTTCGGGTCTACGATTTAGGGTTTAGGGTTTAGGGTCCGGGAAACTAGAACCAGGCTTTCGACAAAGCATTAGGCGGGGACCCGCAGTACATTGGAATTTAGGTTTACAGATTCAATGATACCGGGATCCCTCACAGGGTGTAAGGTATATTCCTTATTCCCTAAACCCTAAACCCAAAAAGCTTCCTCAATTCAGCGGTCTTGGGCTTCCTGGGCGCGGGGCTCTTGCAATCCCGGACCCTTCCCCAAATTCAATCGGAATCTGAGGATGGGATCCTTGCAAACTTCAGTCCGTGCGAACAATGAGACTACCATGCAACAAACCCAAACCCCTAAAAAAAATTAATGATCCCTTTACTAGTCTGGGGCCCATGTACTGGCAAGGGCCATAGTAGATGGGCCCAGGATTAAATGGATATGTCTTGGGGAGGGTAGAGGGTGACTCAGTGGTGTGTTATTTTGTTTATAAGCCCTTTCCTTGAGACCCTAAACCTACCCAAAACCCAAACCCTGAACTAACAACTCAAAACCCTGAACCCCAAACACTGAACTTGAACCCAGATCCCTGAAGCCAAAACAACAAACCATGAACCCATAACTGCGAACTCTAAGCCCTTAAGCCTGAAGCACTTGAAGGCATGTTGTAGGCTCCATGCATGAGACGTCTTGTGCGAGCTCCCTTATATGGGGTTATATAGGGGTTCTATAGGGGTTATACAGGGGCTATATTGGGGTAGCGGAAAAGAAAATGGAAACTACTATCTGCTTGCTCAAGAGTCTCCAAATGAGCAGCCCAAGACTTTGTAACGGTCTTGTTGCAGCGCTTAAACCCAGAACTCACAACGGTTCAGGGTCTATGGTTAAACCAGTGTATAATGAGCAAGATCGCATATCGGAGTTTTACAAACTATGCCTTTGTGATTGCCAAGCTGCACTCTTCAAGTGGGCCTGTGAAAAAGGTGTTGAGCTTTCAGCCTAGTAGCTGGATTGCTGCTAAGGAGTTAAAATGAAGTTATCATAGCAAGGGGATATAGAAATAAGAGGGTTTCCTTGATATAGCAACTAGCTTCAGCTCCGTAACCGCAACCCAGGCTAGTGCCTCCGCCACGAGCTGTCTCAGATGTGTCTAAGCCTTACAAATTGCGGAACTTCATTCAAAAATGTCCAGCAACGAGCTAAAAGACATCAAGAAGGCATCACCCGCATCCTCCGCAAACATGCGACGCACAAAGCACGTAAGCTATAGTCTAAAACTCATTAAAGGGAGTATTATAGGGCTTATTAAGGGGGATAGTAGGAGTTTAGACGATAGCTCACATAAGGGTCACAGGGCTCCAAAAGTTTGAGGGCGGCGGGCGTGGGCCCCAAACCCTTTGCTACCTCCAGGGACATGTAGTCCAAAATAGCTGGGGAAAGCCTGCTTACAACACAGAATCCTAGACGCAAACCCACCGTCAGACAGAATAATGAATGAAAGGCAGAGGAGCCATAAACATCTTATTGTCATATGTCCCACAAGTCCTGAAGCCCACACTACTACAGCATTAAAATACCCTTGACATATAGTACCACCTCTCATCGTTTCTCTAAATTTACTTTTATGTTACAATAAATTTCTTATTGCAGTAACTTCGAGCCATCCCCCTAAAACCAAGCTGTAAGGACGCTTCAGAGACAGCATCCTACACTTCTTGTACGGTCCGCGCTTTATGTCTTATGTAGAAGCCTGATAGTTGGCAGCATTGTGGCTTGAATTCTTTGTGCAACAATGGACAAAGGCACCTCAAATAGACCTCAACATGATATTGATACTGATTCAGGCTTTCATATTGCTAAAACGTTTTAGCTTCCGGTACAGCCAAGTTTCCATTTGATTGTCCATCTCCTTGTCCATGCGATTTTCCATTACTGAGAATAATCACAAAATGCTGTTGCGCACCCGCCTCAGCTGTTGGGGTGCAGAGAAAGCCATACACCGGGCCGGGGGCAGAGGGTGCACGTAAGCCCTGAACCCTCAACCTTGTTTTCTGCAAGGAGGGGATGGAGGGAAGGGAGGGGGGCGAGAGAGCGCCCACCACTGGAGGGGGGGAACCTGGCTGGGTTGGAAGGGGATCTGTAAAGGGGAGCAGGCAAACGCCCGAAGGCTGGATCAGCCTCGGCGAACCTAGGCACATAATCCTTGTATACCCCTATAATCCCCTAAACCCTACACCCCTTTGTGCTACCTAAACCCAACGCCTCACACGTACGTCTTCCTAGCCCCCAGGATGCCACCATTGAGCTCGACGCCACGCCTGCACCGAGGAAGAAGGCGGCAAGCACCGTGGAGACGCGGCGTCAACATGGTTCAGGGCCAGTTTAGGGTTTTGGGCCCCAACCCACACATGATAGTGGTGCAGTAGGAAGATATAGGGGCCCGAATAGAAGCACCATTACCCCAGTCTCCATTCCTAAGTGGGGGGTCCACCCCATGCACGATTCCCAAAATACCCCGTAAGGGCACCACAATTTTGACAAGCGATCATGTGAGCCATAATCTAAACTCCTAGTATCCCCCTAAATAGCCCCTGTAGTAGTCCCCTATATATTCCCCTATATAACCCCCATTTAAGGAGTTTAGACTATAGTACCTGTGTTTTTCTCCTCTGGAATTAAACTCCAATTCTTGTAGTCCTTCTAGTTTTCCGGGGATGTATACAGACAATATACATGCATGAGCTATAGTCTAAAGTCCTTAAAGGTGGTTATATGGGGGATTATATTGGGGACTATTATAGGGTATATGAAGGGGGATACTAGGAGTTTAGACTACAGTTCATATAGTAGTTTCCCGAAGTAAGGAGACCCCAATATACTGTAATCCTTGTTATAAGGACCCCCAAAATGGTACCCTTAATTTGTTTTGAAGCCCTAAACCCTAAACCCAAAATTACCCCTATAACCTCCTTTGAGGTACCCCTAATTTGGGAAACCTCCGTATGGGCACGCTTTGCTTTGAAACAAGTCTATCGTGGGGTTGGCATGGCAGGCAGGGTGGGAGGAGGGGAGGGCATAAAACGGGGCGGTCATGGTGCATGTTCCATGACTACTTTTAGGGTTTAGGGTTTAGGGTGGTTTAGGGTTTTGGGTTTTGGCCCCGTGGCATGATTACTGCAATGACCAGTACTACTATCAGGTATGAATGGTCGGGAAGTCTGTCTTTTGTGCTGTCCGTTTTGAAGACGTTCTAAGTTGAAATACCCTAAACCTTCAACCTCAAACCCTAGGCTCTAAACACGACACCCTAAGCCTTGAAGACATCATTGCACATCTCAAACCCTATACAAGTTGCTGGGGTTCGCAGGGAATAATGGCATGTATTCTATAGGGATTCTATAGGAAGAATGGAAAAGAAAATGGAAACTACTACATTATACTGGTGTATATATCGGCGGTATATAGGCATTAGACTCCCCTATTCCCTACTAACAACCGGTAAGACGAGCCTATCAGCTCCCTTGTGTGGCTCCTCAACCCCATCAGCATCTGGGGTTGTAGGCTTTAGGGGGCTTAGGCTCAAGGCTTCAAATCTATCAAATAAACAAACCACGTCTAACCTTGCAGAGCCACAACTGCAAACCGATAGAATTTCGCCACAATCTATGGTTATACACTTGAGGGAGTCGTGTACGCTCCTTCGTGGAAACCATACACAACATTTTTTCACGCGCCAACTTTTCTGGGGAACTTGACAACATGTGCATTACTCTTCTTGCCTATGAACCTTATATGGACCCTTCAGAATGGCGTTGACTCACCCTGTTTCGGATCCATGTTTGGGGTTCTCTTTCACGTCACCTTAAAGACGCCCCTGAAGCGTAAAGCCCCACAAACCTTGAAACCTCAACCCTGAAAAGTGCACCCTCCACCAAACTACCATGGACCTCCGAAATCCTACTTTTTCAAAGTACAAGAGCCGTCGTACAGCCCTTCAACTATGTGGTTCCATGTCGCTTGGGGTGGTGAGTGTATACCCTAGACCTTAGATTCCAAAATCTATGCATTCCTATATTCCCTCTACGTATCCTATACTTCTATAGCTCCTCCACCATCACCTCTATACAGCCTGTAACGTCCCACCAAAGCCTAGGACGGCGCCGTCCCAGCCGATGCGCCGGCGCCGAAAAAGCGGCCCCGGGCGGAGGCTTTGAGCGTTCTCCTGGCAACATAGGGGAGTTTCCATACCATTTTGGGGGCCCGAATAATAAGGGCTATAGTACTTTGGGGTCTATACTGGGGTCCCCTTAGTTATGGAAGCTACCATGTAATGCCCAACATCCCAAAAAGACTTGAACACCAGAGACCCTTTATGGTTCCCTAATCATCTCCCCCACACAACTCCACAGGTTGTCTTCCAATGAAACGTATTCAGGGTTAATTAAAGTTAACCAAGGGGGAACTTGTGGCGGGGCTTGGTAGCGAGATTTCCCCAACCTTGTTGAAGGTGTCCTTCTTAGGGGTCTGTCCGACCAATAGGACTTTGAAAGTTGGGATCACGTTTTTAGGATCGAAGGGTTATGGTTTGAGGGTACGCATTTCGGAGTTAAAATCTTGAAGCCGGGATTCCAACCAAAAGCTCAGCTGGGCCAATGGACGTCTTGAGGATCCCGAGGCCAATTTGCGTGAAGCGATTAAGGTTCTTATTTTGGGCTGAGTACAGCTGCTAGTACGTATAGTCCCCCTTAAGTAGATAGAATATGGGATATACGAGGATCTTATTACAGAATACCCAAAGCTATATTCTATCTACTTAAGCGGGACTATAGACCCTAAACCCTAAATAGTAGTTTCCATTTTCTTTTCCATTATCCCAATATAACGCCTATATTCTATCTCCTTTAGGGAGACTATACGCTGATCCTGCTCTGCGCTTCCAGCCCCTAAAGCTCCAAGTCTGGACCCTGAATATTGCACACATCTCGCACTGCGTGTGAAGAGTGCTGAATTCTAAACTACCAAAACCCTTAACCCCTAAACCCGAATTAAACCCTAAACCCTAAACCTTAACAACCTTGTGGAGGACGCTGCCATATCGCTGGATGACGAGGATGCTGCAGCTGTGCCAGTTGTAGCAGCGTCCAAGCCCAAAGCAACTCAGGCTTAGTTTAGGGTTAAGAGTTTAGGATTTAGGGGTATGTTGGGGCTATATAGGGATAGAAGAAAAGAAAATGGAAACTACTATCATATATTATTGGGGTTATACAAGCATAATGGAAAATAGAATGGAAAGAACTATAGACTATAGTGGCCTAAATCAATTCCCAACATTATGGTCCAAGGTTCCCTGTATAGAGGGTTTGGGGTTTAGGGTCGTCTGTATTAGCATAGAACACCCAAAATAGACCTCAAATCTTGTTCGTTGTTTTTTAGGCCCCTGTATTCTTCAGGACGGGAGGCTCCAGTGATTCTATGCTGGGTACTTTCGCGGGGTAAGGCCACACGATAAAGTGCTGCCTTTGTCATTGAGGTTTCGTCGGACTAATGTTACAACTCAGTTCCGACAATCACCCGACAATAGGAACTTCCCAAGGGACCCACCCAGATTTCGAGCCCTATCAGGCCCTAGCAGGCCATCAAAAGTCTTTATTCGCTCCTGAAACCCTGGGGAGGGTTGCAACCAGGTATATTGGCTGCAGATCCTTTGGTGGTCAATAGGGTTCTTGAAAGTCTTAGATCTTGGGCTCGGGAGCTCAGCCGGGCGTTCATGGAGCCCGCTCCAAATGCATGTAGAGACCTCAAGAAGGGTGGAAGTCGACTTTACACATAGGTTTGACATGGATTCCTCTCATGAATGAGTTAAACTTTGCTCAAACCCCGAAAACGTTGCACTTCAAAACCAACCCAAAGCAAGCCACCCCCCCCCCCCTTTGCAGCTCCATTGCAACTCTAAGCTGCTTAGGTCCATGCCTGTCTAAAAGCAAATCTCCACGTAAAATTGCCTTGGCTATGCTCGCTTGATTACAATTGTTCAGTAAAGCTATGGCTCTAAACAGGAGCCCATCACTAGTCAGGCTAACGCAACGTAATTGATGAGTCACATTACCCATTACCAGGGTTTACGGTGAGCTGAGCACGCTGCCCGCACCTTAACGCCAGTTGACCGAGGTCCTCCGGCCATTGTTTGTACTACTGCTCCAAGATGCCAGCCACCCAAAAGTTGGGGTCGTATCTACCCCCAAACCTAAACCTCCCACCCCAAACCCTCTGTTATTCATACACCCCAAACCCTAGACTCTAAGAACTGCATGGCTACCTCCGAGACAAGGACGGCGGCATACCTGCGGCACGGCAGTCGCCGAAAGCTGCCAAGGAGGCCTTCGAAGCATGGACAGTTTGGGTTTAAGGGCTTACACTCCCCCAAACTAACATGGAAACCCATATAGTCCCCTTTTAGAAGGACTGTAGTCCTTATAGTGCCCTTTTTGGGTTTCCATGTTAGTTTCCGGGACTGTAGGGTCCTAGGGCTTGGGGTCTAGGGCTTTAAGGGTTTAGGGGGGATATATAGGGGTTGTATAGGGATAATGGAAAAGAACAATGAATTTAGGGATTAGGGTTAAAGGGTTAGGGTGCAGCGCTTAGGGTCGACCTGGACCCTGGATGTCCTTCCTTCTTGGGGTTCTGTCCTACATATTTCTAGGTACATCCTCAAAAAGGCAGGACATCCAGGGTCCGGGCGGGGCCTAGGGTCTTAGGGCGTAGGGTTAAAGGCATATGTAGGGTTTAGGGGCTCGATTTAGGTTGTTTGTTTTGGGCGGGTGGTTTAGGCTTGTGTGCAGATTGAGGGTTTCCTCCCTAGAGCTCAGGGTTCAGGATGTATTCAGGTATGAGGTTTCTAAGGCGGCAAGAAGAGGTGTGGACTTGTCTGGGGTTTCCCTGGCTTTATGCAGTGTTCAGGTAGGGGTTTGAAGGGGGTATGTGGGTCGCTAAGTTTGGGGGCTCTTCTTGCTTGAGGCATTTGAGTAAGGGTCTACAGTCCCCCCTTAAGTAGATAGAATATGGGGTACACAGGGATCGTATTCTGGTATTGGGCAATTCCATATGCTATCTACATAAGGGGGACTATCACCCTAAATGGTAGTTTCCCTAAATAAGGGGACCCCAATATAGAACCCAATATACTATAATCCTTATTATGGGGGCCCCTAAAATGGTACCCCTAATTTTGGGAAACCCCTAAATGGTGTCTGAGAGATCTCGGCGTTGGGGGCGCCTCCTGGGTCGGCCTTTGGGCTTGAGAAAGATATTCCCTCATTGAACCCATAAAAAGGCCTAAATACTACTGTTTCTCAAAAGGCTGACAGCGCCCACCAAATCTTTCTTTGCTTTGGACATTACTTCCAACGTCTTGTTGATGTTCCATCTTGCGACACGATGGGCTATCTGCAGCTCGCATGATCCTATCCGGGAGTACTCCCTGCAAGTAGTGTGCACCAGAAGGTCTTCTCACGTTTGTAAACGCAATGATCAACAAAGTGTTGTTCCCTGTCATCATCTGCTTATGGCTGGTTTACGGGTACGAGAGCCTAGAGCATTCCTGGCTGATGTTCTTTACGCCGGGCCCTCGCATAGGATGCCGCCATTTCACTTGACGACGATCAAGCACCAAAGAAGCATTTAAGCATAAGCTTTGCCCGTCGCTGTAGATGCCTGAAGAACCGCCAGTATGGTGGTCCTTGATTCCATGTGCAGCTATGGTACAGGGTAGTTTAATTGCACCTTAAAAATATGGGGTATCATTGAGATTCTACATTGGCTAAGGAGCTGCGGAAGTGGAGGCCCTATATATGACGGATGAAGGAAGCTTGCACCGCTGAGGAACAAAAGGATACTAGGGTACAGGGCCTATATGAGCCATAGTCGAAAATCCTAAAAGGGGGTTATATAGGGATTATATTGGGGGAGCATTATAGGGCTTATTAGGTGGGGTACTAGGAGTTTAGACAATGGCTCATCTATTGGTGCAGGATATCCCACATCCGCATGGGGGACTGCAAGATTGTCTCCATCCTCCAGAACTTGAGAGAATGAACAAACATGAGAAAATAGAAGGAGAATACCCTCCCGGAAACTAACATGGAAACCCCAAAAGGGCACTATAAAGACGACAGTCCCTTTAAAGGGGGGCTATATGGGTTTCCATGTAGAGCATTTTTGGATGCCGGCGATATTGACGTTTCCCAATTAGAGGTTTCCCATTGCGTAACCCCCAGATGCCTTAAGAATCACTACAGGAATTTCCAAAAGCGGCCCCATTCTCCGGGAAAAACCATATCCCGATTCAGCATTGTGCTTCCATGTCTTGTTGGGTCCGTGCTTGGAGGCTCATAGGTAGCTCAAACTGGTGTAGGGTATCGGAACATGAGTTTGCGAATATACGCTCTAGTTGAAGTTATCCCGCTTACATATTTCCTATAGCCAGCAGGAGCTTTCTCAAAAGCCCCACACATCCCACTACACTACTGGGTTGGTCCTTCACAGCCCACTTAGAATAACGCCAAAGCCAAAACCCTGGTTCGTAGACTCTGATCGCTACCAGAGTAGTACATTATTTGAACAGGGGTACGGCAGTCCAAATGAGATTATGTTCTGATTGTGGCTATCAATTTAGTTTGGTAGGAAGGTAGAAAACATTTGACTTCGTTCGACCACCAATGAAGCATCGTTCATATCTCATCATAAGCGCCTACAAATCGGAAATATGTTGCATTGCTTGTTCTACGGACCCATGAAAGCAGACCCCTACTCTGCGGGTCATGGTGATTAATTTCGTATACTCATATTTCAGAAAAGCCGCAATAAAATAACTTTGTTGAAGCCTACTTACTAGGTGTTCCTGACCCTACAAGTAACCTTGTACCCCATGAGCCAAGCAAACAAGGCTGCGGCGCCCGCTGCGCCGAAAACCTCGCCGCCAGCTGAGCCAGCCGTAGACGTGTCCAAGCCGGCGGCAACTTGGGCTTTGTATAGCAGGCTTTGGGAAAGACTCAGGGGGAAGGCACGCTCAAGCTATGAGCAGGGGTATAACCTCTTTCCTCCTTTTGCTACTACTACAGATAACACTGTCTCAGACACTGCCAACGAAGGATCCCCTAACAATTGCAAACCGATGTATCGCTATCCAGCCTTTTGCTTCGATGCCTTGTTGGGTCCGTGCTTGGAGGCTCATACGTAGCTCAAACTGGTGTAGGGTATCGGAACATGAGTTTGCGAATGTACGCTCTAGTTGAAGTTATCCTGCTTACATATTTCCTATAGCCAGCAGGAGCTTTCTCAAAAGCCCCACACATCCCACTACACTACTGGGTTGGTCCCTCACAGCCCACTTAGAATAACGCCAAAGCCAAAACCCTGGTTCGTAGACTCTGAACGCCACCAGATCATGCCCGCAAATGTAATTTGCTAGCCCTGATTACAAGGCCTCCCCCCACAAGACACACCGAACCGCCCCGAAAATAGCCTGTGTAACCTTCAAACCCTAAACCTTCATAAACCCCCCAGGAAGGGCCCCTAATCTTTGGAAGCCTCCACATCGGAGCCAAGGACGGCAGCGTCTCGGAGGCACCGCCGGTGCCGAAAGCTGCGGCAGAGGCGTTTGAAGTCCGAGGGGTTTTAGGTTTTTAGGGTTTGGGATTAGAGGTCTAAAGGTTTGGGGTTTAGGGCTGAAGGTTTAGGTTTGGGATTTAGGGTTTAAGGCTTCAGGGTTGAGGCTGCAGAGTTGATCTTCTTGCAGGCATAGAGTGCAAGGTTCTGGAGAGTAGTTTAGTTTTCCGGGGTTCAGGGCTGATGTTATTGAAGCGTTCAGGCCAAAGATAAAGTCAGACAAGAACGGCCAAGTCCACCTACAGGAAAGAAAAGAACCGTTTCGGGGTTGGTGTTTATCTGGCTGTTTTGTTTGGTTTCGCGTGCGAATTCAGTTTGGGGTCGTTTGGGGGTCTACCAGCTCAGAAGTTTCTCAAGAGTGTGGATACAACATTTTGCAGTGGCATATGAGCTATAGTCTAAACTCCTTGATGGGGTTCATATAGGGAAATATATTAGGAGTATTATAGAGCTTTTCACAGGATATACTAGCAGTTCAGACTATAGCTCATAAGTGGTTCAAGTCTGAGTGCTACACACAGCTAATGATGACTGTTGCTTTCTGTGGGGTTGTTTAGGATCTAGCTATGTGTGTTCAGGGTTTAAGGTTTAGGCTTCGTGTTTAGGCCTGGAAGGGCCTACTCCTGGCATGTTAAACACCCAAATCTAAGCGCTGAGCCTTAAGCCCCACAGCTTAACCCTGCACCCAAATCCCAAATTCTACACCACAGACCTTCCTACGCAGCCCTATCGCCCCACACCCTGAATCTAAAACCTGAAACCCTAAACCCTAAAGCCCATTAAACCTGAAACCGTATTAAACCTGAAATCCTAACAAACTAAACCTTCAACCCCTATAATATACCCAAAGCTAAATTCCCTCGCTTTCACCCAAATACCCCAATATACTATAGTAGTTTCCATTTTCTTCTCCATTATCCCAATGTTACCCCAATAATCCGAAGCATCCCCGCAGGGTCCCGCGGTTGCACTCGACGACGAGGCTCCGGCGGCAGTGGCAGCAGCAGCTGTGGCCGAGCCAAACGTGGCTTGGGCTGCCTCTGTCGGTTAGGATCCCCTTTTGAGGAAGTGTTTCCCGATGGCCCCTCCTTTACGAGGACCTTTAGAACAACACCTTTATAATAGCTCTAAACCACCCAAAGCTTCAGCAAACCTTGAAGTCCCCAATAGCCTAGCCCCGTTCTCTCCGACAAGCGAGATAGGAGTTTCTCAAGCTAGTCCCTAAGAAGGACCCCATAATCCCCCTCATGATCCCTATCAATCCCTAGGAGCCTTGCTTGGAGGGTCAGAGGGATTTAGCACGTCTACCTGTAAACACTTAAGACCATGCAATAACCCCAGTTATCCTCATTGTTAGAACCTACTTCCTAGGTGCCCCCAGCACCCAAACACCAAACCCAAATCCTAAACCCTAAATCCTAAATCCTAAACCCCAAATCCTAAATCACAAGCTCTAAACCTTTCAAACACTCCCAGGTCACAGGTGAGGATGGTGCTGTGGCCGCTGTGGCAGCGACAGCTACGAAGGCCAAGGAGCCGGTCTGAGTTAGGGCTCGGGGAAATTTAGGGTTTGGGGTTTAGGGTTTAGGGTTCCCAGGGAAATTGACTTCTGGAGGTTAGTAGGGAATAAGGGTTTAAGACTTAGAGTTTAAAGTTTAACGTTTAGGGTTAGCAGGGAATACGGGAATGTAGGGTTTAGGGTCTAAAGTTCAGGGTTTAGGGTCAGTAGGGAATATTTGTAGGGAATAAGGGAATATAATCCCTTCCTTATATATTTATATACATTCCCGTAATCCCTACTGACCCCTGGTACATATAGTTTGTTCGCATAGGACACCTCATATAGTCAGCTAATTCCTCTCTACCCCCAGATACCCCGAAAACCTAATCCCTAAACCCTTGGCACGAAGGACGGATCCGTGGAAGCGGATGCTGTGGCGGCACCCGCGGCCCCAGCAGTGCAGGCCACAAAGCCTCAGGACGGCAGGGAGCCTGAGGCTTGTGGCTTTAAGGCTTAGGGTAGGATTTAGGATTTAGGATTTAGGGTCTTTGATTGAGGGTTTCGGGGTAGGATTTAGGATTTAGGGTTTAGGATTTAGGGTCTTTGATTTAGGGTTTAGGGGTAGGATTTAGGGTTTGGGGTTGAGGGTTTAGGCTTTGGGTTCCCATGATATGGGTATATAGCGCATAACAGGGCTTCCTCAATTAGTAGCCCAGCCACCTGCTCGTACTGTATGCTGGCTTTGCTCACCACCTCGCCGAGGATCATTACCATTCCTTGTTCCAAAATGCGCAATGCAGGCGGCAAATTTCACAACCACCGGCGGCCACGAGCTTCATGCTTGACTGCCTAAACCCTAAGCCCTAAACCCTACACCCTAAACCCTACGGTACTGAGGAGCTCGAAAAGTGAAATATTGCCAAGGCTCCAGACTTGGCACACGCTTCGCAAAGCACGCGGCTTTCAGCATCCTGGTTATGCAAGGGGATATAACGGATTATCGAGGAGTTATATAGGGGTGGTTATGTATACGGTATATATAGGGGTTCTAGATATATATACATATAGGTTACATAGAGGTAATGGAAAAGAAAATGGAAACTACTATAAGAGGGTATGTAGGGCTTAGGGCTGTCATGAAGCTCCGAGCAATTCACTGTTTCACTATCATGCTATCATGCAGCGTGAGTCCTGTGAAAGACATGTGTCCAGGACCGCGTCCGCAACGCGATCACAAACTTTGTCGAAATGCCCTGGCAAACACAAACACAGAGACTTGGCAACAGGATTCACTGGGATAGACCTAGCGGCCCTGTAACAATTGTTTGTCATCAAGGGCTCTATGGGGATTATATAGGGATTGCGGTCCATTGTAATTGACATGTTCTCTCAGTAATATTCCAGTTCAGGGTTTGGCATGATCTTCGCGGTGAGGCACGTCCGATTCCTGCCCCATCTCTGAAGATCCATGCTGAGAGTTCTGCAGAAGCCTGAATCATTTCCCATATTTACCGCTGATGATCCGTATCTGATACTGTGATATTCCATGCTCCCCAAAACCTCTTCAGGGTTCTACACTACCCCTGGTCAAACACCGAACCCAAGTGCAAGCCCCTCGGCCAGAGCGCCTTCCGTCGTTGCCTCAGAGGTAAAGAGGAAATGTCCGCTGGGCAGCGCATCGGGCATTGCCGGGTGCCTCCAGAGCAGACTCACACGAGCTTTGGCACAGATGTGAAGCACAAGACAAAGCAGCACGTGAGCTATAGTCTAATCTCCTAGTATCCCCCTTAATAACACCTATATTAACCCCCTATAGAATCCCCAATGTAACCCCCCCTAAGGAGTTCAGATTATAGCTCACATAGACTTAGGCCCGCCTTCAAATGCCGTGGTGAGGATTACATTCGCTGCGAAGCTGAGCCAAAAGCATCAGTGGAGTCGCCGTTACAGTGTGGGGGCAGTACCCAACCTACACTCCTGATCTGCAACCCTAGACCCTTAACCTTAAACCCGAAACAAATAAACACACCAGCAGGGAACAAGAGGCCGAGATCGCCCAGCAGTATTTCAGCCACATGAGCTATCTAGTCTAAACTTCTTAAAAGGGGGGCCAGGAGTCTAGATTATAGCTCATATGCTTGGCTACTGACATGCTACCCCTTCTCAAGTTTGCATTCTGAACAAGGAGCGCAACTCTGTCAGGCTGTGGGGGTGCATAGGGGGATTTCCCAAAGTACGGTTTATACCAGGGTCCCCTGTTTTGGAACTTCCATATTCAATGCAAACTGTGATGTCTTCATGTTCGTGATGATCTCCGAAGCCTAAGCAAAAACCCCTAAACCGCAATGCATCGAGGCTAATTTGCGAGCATATATCCCTCAGGTTGGCCCCCACCCGCTAAAAGTGAGCACAAGAAGTAATGGTAACTATTTTAGGGTCCCTTTATATTACTAGCATACCACTATCAGTGGGTAGGAGCCCAACCCAATTTTTGCGTTCCAAACCAGTCATGACAGGTTTTATATGGAGCAATTTAGGGTTTAGGGTTTAGGGTTCAGGGTTTAGGGTTTAGGGTTTAGGGTTCTGCCGGGGCAGCTCCTAGTTACTCTGCTCCGGAACGTGCCTTGAAACCAACTCCTTCTGTTTAGGCATACTACAGGGCCCTACATGGGGGTTTCCTAAAATTAGGGGTACCTATTTGGGGGTCCCTATAATAAGGATTAGAGTATTTGGGGGTCTATATTGGGGTCCCCTTATTTTGGGAAACTACCACATAAGTACCAATATCAATATCATCTCGTAGTGTCTTGCAGGACTCCCAGAAAATTAACATCCAAGGCATCTGGGACCACAAGAGGGGAAAGTATGCCTATGCAACCCCCAGTTTCATCTGATTGTCCATTCATTTTCCAGGATCTGTGTTGTCACGATTCTTTAGTTCAGGACGCCCATAATCTCATTACTATTCCCATATACCACTAGGTTTTCCAGGGGTCCGCATTTTTTGAGAATTACCGTTTGAGACCCTAGACCTAAACCCTGAATTCCAAATCCTAAACCATGAACCCCAAATCCTAAACCCTGAACCCCAAACAACAAAACCCAAGTCCCAAACCTAAACCCTAAACCTTAAACTCTGGACCCTACACCTAAACCCTAAGCCCCTGCAGTTATGTCCCGGACTTTTTCCTCCCCGCCGCCAGCATCGGACACCTTTGGCCGCACCGGCACCCATCGAAGTTGAGCAGGCTGACTCCGGGACCTTAGGGTTTAGGGTTTAGGGTTTGGGCGGGGTTCAGGGTTTAGGGTTCGTGATTTAAGGTTCAGGATTTAATCTTTAGGTTTAGGGCTTAGGGTTGAGGGTGGAGGGTAAAAGGTAGGGGGGTTAGGATGGAGGGCTTAGGGTTTAGGGTATTATGAGCATCATTAATAGAATTCTTGCTGTTGTCTTGCTGTTGTCATTGTTATTGTTGCTGCTGATAGTACTGGTAGTGGCCGCAATAAAGTTCTAACAAACAACAAATGGTAAATGGCAAATGGTAAACACTAATGGTAATAGGAATAGTAGATGGTAGTGGTGAGAGCAATAGGCAGAGGAACTGAAATTATCTCCTGCCCCTTGAGATTACCCACCCCTGATATTGAACATTTCTGATTGATTGGGGCGTCCCACAACGGGAAATTCTTAACATTTCCCAACACTAAACCCTAAACACCCTAAACCCTTTAAGGCCGGTTGGGTCTTGATAGGAGGGGGAAGGCAGGCCAGAGTCTGCTAGTCTGCAGAACTGAACCCTGAAGTATATGACTTGAACACCCTGTACTTGGAGGCTCTTTTGACTTGGTGAGTCTATGTAGTCATGGGGGCTGTGGGGCTTACCAGGGAGGGGGATTTTTTGCTACCCAAAATAAGGACCTTATGCCTACCATATGACTCGTGTAGACGCTCATCACAGGGGTTGAGCTCAGAGTCCTCTTATGCCTTGATCGGGAAGCAAGAGATGAGGCCCAACGTGCAGATTGACAACGGCAAACTCCGAACAGATACTCTCGGAATCCTTGGGATACATGTGATTGTGAAGGGACTTGAGGATCCCGCTAAGGAGAAGGTTCTGAGACAAATATGTTTGCCCCTCAAGTTGAACCTCATATCTTGCTGATGGGCTTGTTTCGGGTGTAAACCTATCCCTTTAATCCCTGTTGCCTTGCCCTCCTCCAAACGAACAAAAACAAAGCACTATTGACATGGCTGTACTTACTTGCCGTGAGTGGGGAGTAGAGCCATGGGTCATAGGGACGATTGAAAGGGGCGATATGGGAGCTATAGTGTAAACTCCTAGTATCCCCCTCAATAACCCCTATGATTCTCCCCTATATCACCGCTCTTAAGGAGTTTAGTGTTTAGACTACAGCTCATGTATGAGCCAATATGATGTATCCATCCTTCACAGGGAGTGAACCTAAGGCCTGCACCATGAAACGTCGAGCGTAACAAGGGAAATGTGGTTACCTCGTACTAGGGACCCTATCGCTATCGTATGACTATACCAGGTTGCAATGTTAGGGTTTGGGATTACAAAAGCTCCTTTTATTATACCAGTTTGCATGCTCTTTGCCATTCCCCAGACCCCAAACCCTAAACCCAAATCCTAAATCCTAAACCCTGACCCTTTTGGGTTGAGGTTAAAAAGAAGTATCAGGGAGGCCTCGGCGCAGTTACCACTGACTCCTTGCGGGCCTGAAGGGTGAGGACCGAAAATCAAAATAAGAAGAATAAAACATAATAGGGTTGGGGGTTCAGGGTTTGGGGTTTAAGGTTTAGGGTTTAGGGTTTAGGATCTAGGGTTTGGGGTTTAGGGTTAGGGAAGAATGATAATGTGAACTTATAATCATTTGTAATTTGAACAAAAATCGCAAGGCTTCATTAAAAAGAACAATAATGATAGAGAGACAAATACTTGAACAAATAGAGACCTAGATAAGGTTTGTAAGCTTCGGGGGGCCCTAAACCCTAAACCCGGTTTAGCAAGGTTAGGGCTTGGGGGGCTCAGAGTTTCAAAAGTTCAGGTCTCAGGGTTTACAGCTTGGGGTGGGAAATTACCAGACGCGGTTTCGGGTTTAGAGTTTAGGGCTGGAGTCTAAACTCCTAGTATCCCTCTTAAAAACCTTATAGTGCTCCCTCTGGAATCCCCTCTATAAGCCCCCTTTAATGAGTTAAGACTATAGCTCATGTGGTTCTAGAATCCTCGTAGCACTATTGTGTAGGGTATCTCAAAACCAACCTCAGACTGAACTTGACAATTATTTAGGGCCCTGGACCCTGAACCCTAAACCCTAACCCCTAAACCCAAAACCCTAGACCTAAACCCTAAACCCTAAACATCCCTAAACCTAGACCCTAAACCCTAAACCCTAGGCCTAAACCCTAAACAACCCTAAACCTAGACCCTAAACAAACCCTGGGGTCAGTCGAGTTTGGTCTTTACAGGCAACTGGCAGAAGACTACGGAGTTGCGGCTAAGGAACTTATAGTCCCCCTAGAAATGGAAACCATTATGTTATAATAGGGTACATATTGGGTTATAACCCCCTTAAGTAGATATAGGGGATATATTGGGATCATGGAAAAGAAAATGGGCGCAACTATTTAGGGTTTAGGGTTTAGAGACCATTAAGTAGATAGAACATGGGGTATATGGGGATCTTATTATCATATACCCAAAGCCATATTCAATCTACTAAAGGGGGACTATCAATTAAGATACCAAAACGGCTTTCCTTTTAAAGGAATAATAAAGGGGTATAAGTAGCGTTTAGGGGTAAGTTACCACGATCTACATGCATAGCACATGATGTGGGCTCGTTGCGTGATAGCTTGACTTAAGGTCCTTCGCAGCAACAGAGTGTAGCTTACACGCTGCGGTGCACTAAACCTTGGGTCATTCCTCCTGACAGTTAGTGTCCTTTACGGCTATCATAACTCCTACTATCTTTTGCGGTAACTTTTATTGTTGGTGCAAGGGGGAAGGACCCAAGCCAAATCCTAAACCCTAACCCGTGTCTTCGAAGGCCTCCTTCGCCTTCGCATCTCGAAACTGCCTGGTCAAAACAAAGCAGACATCTCGGGGTTTCAGAAAATTGCCAGTCCCATGAAAGGGGTTGGGTTTAGGGTTCAGGGTTTAGGGATTTTTGGGGGTGAAGAGGACTTCAGGGGTAGCACCCCAGTAACGGAGAATCAAATGAAAAAGCGCATGGAAAGAAAATGGAAACTGGGATTATATAGTGGTTTATAGGCTCAAGGGCTTCGAAAAGTTAGGAGGCCATTTGTCTATCATGTCCCAAGAATAAGGACTCTAGTAGTTAGAGGCATTTGAGGCGGATCCATGTTTCTGAAAACTCCCATTTAGTCTCAGGACCGATGCGCGGGAAGTCAGGTTGCGTTACAACTTCAGATTCTGACTCGGAACTTTGTAGTATAGGGTTTAGGGTTCAGTGTTACTACCTAAACCCCAAAGTATGCAAAATAACAGCCCTAAACCCATAATGCCTTAATGACAGCCGTAAAGGCCATCATCTTACATACTTTTGGGAGGCTTCGTGCAAGCAGCTATAGCAGAAAGCTCATCAAACATGGACACTGTAACGTGGCTTTCTGGACCTTGACCCAGCTACAAGTTCCTCGGGGGGTGGTCTGATGGGGCTAAGCAACCTAGTAATCCCAAATGAAGGTTTCCAAACATTAGGGCTCCCTTTTTCGGGGTCCCCATTAAATAGATTATAGTATGTGGGGGTTCATTTTAGGGTCCCCCTTGTAGGGACGCCACCCAATGAACCTCAATCCCCCATAGCTCTGAGGGATTTGGAACCCCAGTAGAAATTAGAATTGCAGCTAAATATTAGGATTGTTGGTAACAGAAATTAATAACTATTTTCAGGAACCTTGTAGATAGTTCTCCCAGGTACTCCAGCACCGACTTCCCTCAGTGCCCCTTAGGGACATAGTAACCCCAAACCCTAAAAAGCCAAAAAGGCCTAGGATGCCCGGTTTAGGGGTTTAGGGTTTAGGGGTTTAGGGTTTAGGGGTTTAGGGTTTAGGGGTTTAGGGTTTTGGGTTTAGGGTTTAGCCTAAGTTGCCCTAAACCCCCAACTTCAATATGCCATAAATATTACGGTAGCTTCCACTTTTACGTTACCAACCAAACATGTGGACACTTTGGCCAGAGGTCTGCGCTGACGGTGTAGCGAATCACCTGCATCCCCTCTAGCCGGGTTGAGGGCTTAGGGTTTAGGGGATCTAATCCCGAATAAGGACCCCACAATCACCACAACCCTGATTGAAATCCCTGCCCTTTAAGGCAGTTTAGACCCTAAACCCTAAATAAAGGGGGCTATATAATCCCCTACATACAAGGCAGTTTAAACTATATAGCTCATATTCCCCTTGGTCGCCAAAAGCCACTCCTAACAGGCCTTTGGGCCCTAGGATCCAAAAAATGGAACCCCCTAATAATCCCCTAGGTTCCCCAATGCAGTAATGGATTGATATTGGAGGGGTTCCATTTTTGGGATCCTTTAGGGGGTCTGGGTATAGTCTAAACTCCGAGTATCCCCCTCAATGGCCACTATAGTATGGGTTTAGGGTTTAGGGTTTAGGGTCTAAACTCCGAGTATCACCCTCAAGACCACTATAGTATGGGTTTAGGGTTTAGGGTTTAAGCTCTAAACTCCTAATATCCCCCTTAATAACCCCTGTAGTAGTCCCTATATACTCCCTTATATAACCCCATTTAAGGAGTTTAGATTATGGCTCAAACGTGCCTGCGCGGTAGATCCTCACCACTGCCAGCCATCTGCCGCCTGAACACAGAGCGTATAAGAATACATGGGCATTGTGTTCGATATTACCACTATTGGAAAAGAAGTTGGAGAATGAAGCGGACACTAAATTTCCAAATGTGTTTTTCGACAAGGATTTTGGTAAACCCAAAATGCAACAACAAGAGCCTTGAACTATCACATGACTATAGTAGGCCCTGACTTGGAGTTCGGGTTGCCACATCCTCTTTCTATTCCGTGCTGCGCAGCAAATGACTGACCCCTGCCGCCCTACACTCTAAACCCCAAACCCCTAAACCCTAAGCCCCTAAACCCACTTCCAAGCAAGCGCGCAGCACTGGCAGCTGATAGGAGGGGCATGGAAATGAGTTATCCTGTACTTAGCACTTTCAATTAGAAGGGATTCTGTTGTGAGGGTCCAAATAATAAGGACTATGGATATTTTAAATATATGAGAGGGACTCCAACTTCAGAAAAGTGACTGGCAAAATGGCACCCAATACTGTGAAACCCTAAACTCAAAACCCTAAAGCCTGCACCCCTACTGTGAAACTGACACAAGGCGCCCAGATCTTAGAGCAGCGCTGTGACAAATAGATGTGGACTGGTCAAGTTCGAAGATGGAAGGTCAGCGTCTAGGCGCCAAAAATCTCTAAAACACGATAACCCTCACATGACACCATGAGGCCTTCGAACCAAGGACCTTTAGTCTAGGTTTTGAGACCCTCAACCCTATACCCCCATGTATGATTGAACCCTGGCGTCCTCAGCCCCTCCTCCTCCCCTCCTTAAGGGTGGTTGTCAAAATTATGGCCCCGTTTTGGGTCCCTATTATAGTACGTCACCTAATAATAACTAGGGTACCCAAAAGGGGACCACAATTTTGACAACCACCCTTAATGTGGCAGGGCTTGGGTCTTGCGGATAATGAATGAGGAACGGACAAAAACAATAGGAAAAAAAAGACCAAAATACATTGAACTCCAAGCGATTGCGAAACATTTGGTTCCCAGCATTTATACTTGAAGGAATTCAATACATTGAACTCCAAGCGATTACGAAACATAATATTTGGTTCCCAGCATCTATACTTGAAGGAGTTCTAGAAGAAATGCAGAGCTCTAAGAGGAGGAATGATGAAGATTGACATGAAGGTTCAACCCTAAACCCGAAACCGACAAGGCACAAGAGGGAATCCAACACCCCGAGCCGCCACGAACCTGGTGAGGGGGTATACATAGGCAGTGGATCAGAACGAACACTGCGTGTCCATATCCCGGCGCCCTTTAAAAAAAGTAGTATTAGTAGTACTATTATTACTATAATTAATTACATGATATTACTATTAGTACTATTATACCAAAAACTGACACCTCTTCCCCCTCAAAAGGAGGCCTACATTCCAAACCTCCATTGGGGCCTGCGGGTCCCAAGGCTCCGCGATCTTCGCTTGCCTGATGCCACAAGGATGGGAACTGGCAGTGGCTTAGGGAGGAAGATTGAGGTGGCCCCAAGCCGGGATACATGGGAGCTTCCCAAAATTAGGGGTACCGGGTACCATTTTGGTTTTCCTAATAATAAGTATTATGGTTTTTTGGTGTCTATATTGGGGTCCCCCTACTTTGGGAAACTACCGCATCAACTCTGTTTGTCTCTTTGCTGCATCTTCAAAAACTGCAGTAACTGCAGTGTCAGGTCTTGTTAATGTAAAGCACATCAAGAGAATTGCACGACTAAGGGCTCGCAAAGAAGCACATGAGCCATTGTCTAAACTCCTAGTATCCCCCCTAATAACCCCTCTAGTAGCCCCCCAAATAATCCCTTATATAATCCCCTTTAAGGAGTTTAGACTATAGTTCACATGAGCAGCCAGGAGCATGCCCTGGACATTGATACATGACGATGGCACAATGCGCACGTCCAGAAATGAGGGTAATTTTGTTATGCCTGTACTTTAGGTTGTGACTACAAGCGACAATGGTAATTATGTAGATGCCCTTGTAAACTCCTAGAATACCACTCCTACTGGGCGAGCGCCGAACCCAACCTATACTACAGCCCTTCGCGTAGGAGCCCACAAACCAAGACCTGCTTTCTGGAAACCTGCTCACGACAGTATCTCATCCTTCCGCAGCGGAATGCCTTTTGGGTGGCGATGGGCCTCCTCATAGTCGAGAAACCGAATGAAACGGTTGGTGACATACCATAAGGACTAGGGCTTAGGGTCTTTTTTGAAGTACCCAATACCAGATTGTACAAAGACCCCTGGCACCATAATATTGGAAATTGTTTTTGACTTCTGCATTCCACGGGTTTAGGGTGTACCATCACAAGCAAAAAGCTAAGGGAGCAGGCCTTGAACGCCCCTGGAGTTCCACGCATCGGGCCACTCGTCAAACCAAGGGCTCATTCCTGTTCAAGGCTGCTTCTGGGTTTAGGGTTTAGGGTTTAGGGTTTAAGGTTCAGATTTAAGGCTAGAATTACAGAGGAGCAATTTTTAAAAAAATGAAATCAGAACTTGGCCTATATAGGGGTTGATAGGGATGGTCGAGCCCTGGAACACTGCCTAAAAAATGCATTTTGGGCAGTTCATGAGGGTTTGAATAAGCAAAATGCTGACATCATTTTCAGGACATCTCTAGGAAAGGGTTTAGGATGTACAGTTTAGGGCTACGGCGTCTTAAGACTATGTACTCAGAAGCAGACGCCCTAAAGGATCCAAAAAATCAAACCAGTAATCTCTAGCTGCCTTTCTTGGATGCTAATCCAAAAGCCCCAAACCCCAAACCCTGTACCCTGAACCCTAAGCCCTAAGCCCTGGGATGATCGAGGTCTGAATACAACATGACAGCAATCGCCGTGCCATACTACTTGCAGCTGCAACCTTCTCCAGGCCTGGAGCTGGCCCCCACATGAGTAGTGTTTTTTTGGTGGTTGAACCTAGTAAGATAATATTCCTTATATGAAATAATATACCCCAAAAAGGAGGATAGAATCTTACTCTATATTGGGTACCGTAGTATCCCTAAGTAAAATACTACTCACATGGGGTTTAGGGTCTAGGGAAAGGGTTTAGGGTTTAGGGAAATGTGGAAGAAAATGCAAACTACTATGGTAGGTATTATAGTATGACGATACTTACTGGGGCTTAGTAGGGAATAAGGGAATATCTTATACAGGGATTATATTCCCTTATTCCTTACCAAGAACCAGCAAGCCAGGCCGCTGAAATGATTGAATGCCAACCCTGCACGGATCTGTAAGGACTTATCCTTACCCTATTATTGCTACAAATACTACTATTACAATTATTACTCGAATTAATAATATTATCATCAGTATTATGATTCTGAATGTCACACATCTGGGTTGCTGTTAGGGAACTTCATTTAAGTTGTCATCATGGGTATATATAGTGAGTATTGTAGTTTCAACAATATAGTAGCTTAAATGAAATTCCTTAACAGCAACCCAGTTAACCCCACCCTGAATGCCAAACCCTCCTCTCCCTGATGCATTTTTCGTCTAAATCTATTTAGTGCCATTCAGGCATGGTTGGGTTTTTGATTTTGGGGAGATCCTTTGAATGACAGCGAACTCCGCCTGTCAGCGCATGATCCTTTGGCGTAGTCGACAGTCGATTTTGGAGCTTTGTCCACACATGACAGCCTCGGCTTTCCCGGAAGTGTGCTTGTCTAGGTTCCTGCCCAGATGACCCTTTGAACGCGAATCTTGTGGGTGGCTATTCTTCGCTATGGCACTTGTAGGAAAAAAAAGCCCAGACGCCTCTTCGAAGCAAGACAAACGTGACCCAAACGGCCTTGAGATTGCAGCCCCTCCTCCTCTGCAACATCTGCTGACCGACGATACAATCGCTGCAGCAGACTCAGAATATGGGGATAATGGAAAATAAAATGGAAGCTACTATTTAGGGTTTAGGGGCTTGTATATAGGGATAATGGAAAAGAAAATGGCAGCTACTATTTAGGGATTTTAGGTTTATATATAGGGATAGAGGAAAGGAAAATGGAAGCTACTATTTAGGGTTTTGGGGGTTTATATATAGGGATAATGGAAAAGAAAATGGAAGCTACTATTTTATCTATGGCATGAGGTCACTTTGCCTCCTGTATGATCTCAATTGAGCTATAGTCTCAACTCCTGGTATCCCCCCTAATAGTCCCCCATAGAATCCTCCTTTAAGGAGTTTAGACTATAGCTCAATTGAGTAATGTTTTTTGGTGGTTAGACCTAGTAAGATTACATTCCTTATATAAAATACTATACCCCAAAAGCAGGATATCATCTTACTCTATAATGGGTACCATAGTATCCCCAAATAATACTCTACTCAATTGGTTGTAAAGGGCCATGATGCGTAATTCAGTCCGAGAGGCGCCAGTGCAGCTGTATGGCTGCTGCTGCAGTTTCTTCTAACCTGATGCAGCTCCCACAAGCGCAAGAGATGTTCTACACAACTGGGTTGCTGCTAAGGAACTGAAATGCGGTTATCATATCATGAGTATATGGTAAATGATATGGTTTCCACCAAATAGTAACAAAATTCAAGGTCCTGAACAGCTACCCCGAACATGGCCATTCTTAAGCCACTCTTCTCTGGCAAAGAATGAGAACTGCCACTGTTGGCAACCCTAACCCCCAAATTTAGGACCCTATGACTATCATATGATGGTTCTAGGGTCCCCTAAACCCTAAATCCTAAACCCTAGACCCTAAACCCAAAATCATTTTATTATGGTTAGCAACCACAGCATCCACAACCGGCAGTAGAGGAATAAAGGGGGTAAAATGGGAACCCCCAAACAGGGAACCCCAAGAATATAGCAGGAGCATGATCGAATTATAAGGACCCTGGTGGTAGTTGTGTGTATATATTTTCCTATCATACTGCTACTATATTCTTGGGGTTTCCTGTTTGGGGATTCCCATTGAAGTCCCTCTACAGTAGAGGAAGCCCTAAACCCTAAACATCCCTAAACCCTAAACCCTAAACCCTAATCCCTAAACCCTAAACCCTGAAGCAGGAGCTGAAGCAGCAGGCATAACAAGGACAAGTACACTTTCGAAGCTCTGTCATGGTAAAGTGGGAACGTATCGGTTTGGTTTAGGGCTTAGGGTTTTGGGGGCTCTTCGTCTTTGATGCTAGACTCGACTTATACGGGGGTTTCCCAAAATCAGGAATACTTTTTGGGGAGTTCCAAGAAAAAGGGTTGTGGTAATAGTATATTGGGGTCTAGATTAAGGTCCCCCTGCTTAACGGAAATTCCCACACATTGAGAGATCAGGTGTATTCAAAACACGCTAGTTCTGCTCCCGCTTTTCCACTCCTTTTCCTTTCAGCATCCCAGGCAACTATGCAAAACCTGAAAAGCGGCAACGTTGGTGTAAAAGAATTACGAAGCTTGCTCTATTTCCCACAGGCAAAAGCCCTAAACCATGGACCCGAAGTCCTACGTAGGTGTGTACATATATAGATATAGATACAGATATACATATATGTATATAATACGCACGCCCTAAACCCTAAACTTAAACCCTAACCCCCCTAAACCCAGACCTGTTTTACTTCTTTGCCCCTTCCCACCCCTTCCCCACCTTCGCACCCACAGCAGCGCCTCCCGCCCCACCGGAAGCGGGGTGGCAGCAAGGCGGCGGAGCAGCGCACGCCACCTGGATTTGCTTGGGATACTGGAAAAGAAAATGGAAACTACTATAGTATAGGGTTTAGGTTTAGGGTTGGGGATAATGGAAAAGAAAATGGAAAGTACTTATGTATAGCAGAGGGTTTAGATTTAGGGCTGGGGATAATGGAAAATGAAATGGAAACTACTATATAGTATATTGGGGTCATATAGGGATAATGGGATATATAGGGGTTACCTTTGGTTAGCTCGGAATGAAGGAATGGACAAGAACATGAAAACTACTATGGGGGTTTGCGGTCAGGGTCTGGGGTTCGGGGTGGGAATGAAGGAATGGAAAAGAAATGCAAACTACCATAATGGGTTAAATGGGAACTACTATAAGGATCCATTCCTTCATTCCTAGCTAACCCAAGGTAAGTTTGGGGCCCAGGGCTTAGGATAAGGGTTTGATAAAGATTTACGGTGTTAGTTTTTGGCTATAAAGGAGGTAAAATGGGAAAAACTGAATAACCCTGTAATGTTCAGGAATTACCCTAAACCCTAAACCCTTAACCCTAAATCCTAAACTCTAAGCCTTAAATCCTAAATCCTAAACCCTAATCCCTAAACTAAGGTTTAAGGCCTAGGGATGCAAGGCCTCGAGATGAAATTCGTAGAGTTTAGGATTAGGGGCTTCAGATTTTATTTGGGACAGCATATCAAGACTCACCCGGAAATTGCAGCAAGGAGGGCTTCCATTCTGGCAGGTGAAGGGATTTTCTAGGTAGACAGAACATGGAATTGCCCAATATTGAGATAAGATCCCCATATACCCCATATTCTATCTACTTCAGAGGATCGATAAGGTTCAGGGCTGAGGGATCCTGAGACGGGTTCTTGGAGGATCACAGGCTAAGACTCGCAAATATTAGCAAACCCTAAACCCTAAACCCATATTGGCAAAGACACTCCTTGGCGGCCTTCTGCTGAGGCAGGAAAGATGAGGCCTCGCAACGTGGCAGCGTAGGTGGTGTCACGAATCCCTAGTGGTTTGGGGTTTAGGGGTACTCCCCCCCCTCAATAACAGTTGGATAATACTTATAATATGGTTATATATAGCCCTTAATAGGACCCCTAAGGCCCTAATATAGACTGTTACTGGGGTGGGGCAGTACCCAAGGTTTAGGGTTTAGAGACCCCCAAAATCCTTCGTATTCCCTACGTGTCCACGGGGTGCCTCCCCAAGGCATCTGTCGAGGCGCCCGCACTTCAAGAAGAACATACATGCTAAAGTGCTGGACTTGCTCAGCTCATGCACCAGCTTCTTTCAGCATATTGCACCCCTAATTTTGGAAACCCCAAACCCCATATTTCCCTCTAACCCTCAGCCATGTACATTCCCACAACCACCCTGCAACTGATGAAGGCAAGCGGGCGCCTCGCACATGCCATGCAAACATCTGGAGTCAGGACCATAAATTTCAGGTTTCAGATCGGGTTGTCTAGATTATGGTCCAAGGCTGGAACCTCCATAGAATCATAGGGTAACCAAAACCAATGAAAGTAATAAGAATTGTAATAAGAATAATAGTAATAATAACCTACTGGTGGCTAGTAGGGAATAAGGGAATTCAATTTCTCTGTTATCTGTATACTACATTCCCTTACTCCCTACAAACCACTAGTAATTAAGGCAATAATGATAAGAATAACCTTAAACCCCAAACCCTGAAACCCCAAACCCCAAACCCCCAACCCTAAATCCCAAACCCTGAAACCCTAAACCCGAAACCCTAAATCCTGAAACCCTGAAACCTATATCCTGAAACCCTAAACTCTAAATCTTGAAACCCTAAATCCTGAAACCCTAAACCCCCCCAAAGGGTAGGGCACCTGGGGGTTCAATCCAGGAGCAGCTTCGGCCAGCCAGCTGCCCATCTGCGTTACCTGCTTCTCAGAGAATACTAGAGCTTCTTGTTGTTATGCGCTCCTTCTCTTAAGGTTTAGGGTTGTGTTTGTTTTTTTTGCTTCTTCCGGACCTTTTTCCGACCAGCTAGTTTAGTCAGAAAGCCTTCCGACCAGGCCGCTGCAAGCCCCTCTTCGTCTGAACAGCTGTACCTCAAGACTTCTTCTGGGCTCAGAAACGGTTTTGGGTTTAAGGTCTAGGGTTGAAGGTTGAGGGTTCAAGGTTTAGAGTTTAGGGGGCAGGCCGAATCGACCGAGCGGACTGAACTCGCTCGCGTGCCCTCAAAGAGATGACCTGTGCCTGGAAGGCGTCCGAAGAGACTTCTCCGAAATGATTTCTTCTTCCAATTCTTGGAAGGAACCCTCCGCTCCACCCTAGCCAAAAGGGGAACAACTTTCGGCTGCTCAGCTCCCTCAGAACTCACCCCTGCCAATGAGAACACTAGGGGTTTAGGGGCTTAGGGTTTATGGGGTTTCGGTTTAGGGGTTTCAGGGCTTAGGCCCCACCCACTAATAGTGACCGCGGGGGTAACGGCTAACCCATCAACCCTTAAACTCAACAACATGGAATTTCAAACCACTTGAGGGCCAGCCGCCTGACAGCTGTAGTCCAAGTGCTGCCGAACCATGGCTGGAGACATGGAAATTCAGCCCAGCATGGAAGTTGGCATTATTAAGCTTACTCGGACAGTTCGATTTATGGTTAGAACTGGTATTAGAAATCTTGTAAGAACGATTAGAGTCATCAGTCAAATTGGTAGAAAAACTATTAGAGCTGTAATTGGAATTGATACTGGACGTTTTAGATCCGTACAATTATTCACCCACGCAAATCTGCTTTGTATCAAAGATCGTGGGTTTGCCCTTGCTTTGTGTACCATGAAGCACGGCCATGGCCTATCGAGCAAGAAGTATACACGAGTTACACAAACACTTGAAATAGGAGGTTTTTGTGAATCAAATGGAACAGAAGTCATACACCGTATAGACCAGGTTGGGCCCCAACCCACTTGTAGTGACCACAATAAGGAAAATCAAATGGAAAAGAAGATGGAGAATGAAATGAAGTTTCGGGTTTCTGGAAATTGGGGGCCCGCTAGACCCTAAACCCTACGCCCTACACTCAAACCTAGACCACACAAAAAATCCCAGCGCATTTTTCCAGCAATCTCTGGAGCGGCTCAGTAAAGCCTTAGAAGCCAACAGCTCAAGTTCTGTTCATGGACTTTTAACCGGCTGGGGGGACCGCCCGAAGGCGGGACCCTGACATTTCCTCATAACACTGGCAAGAACCAAGAAAGCCTAGATACTGTTGATGGAGGAAATCTTGCACCACCTTCGGTCCCTAAAGTCCTAGGAATTGCATCCATCAACAGTAGTACGCCCTGCCACTTGACTTCCTTCTTTGCCGAGCGGCGAGAAAAGCGTCGCCTCCGCGTTGGTACGAATCTCGCGCTGGCTCTTGGCGGCGTCCACATCACTCATAGGACTTAGTCGACACATGCGGTTTAGGGTTTAGGGTTTAGGGTTTAGGGGGGCCAGAAAGCCACTTCTTTGCAGTCTGAGGTCAACATGCGGATAGGAAGATCCGAGCCGCCATGGGTACTCAGTAGGAAGACGACTAACAGCTCGCGCGGAAAATAATGCCCAGTAGATTGACACACAGGCAAGTCAGACACCCCCCGAACACTCAACCCTACACCCTAAGCCCTAAACCTTGGGTCAGTCCCCCACCCAGTAATGGGTACCACAAGGGACTATTGTAGGTATATTAAGGCCTTATTAACTCCATAGTAGGGAGCTATTACTATAGGAGGGATTGACCTAACCTAAACCCTAAACCCTAAACCCTGTGAGGCCCAGAAACGAATCCTCCACCTCATCCGTCTCAGACTCATCATATGCAGCGCCGCTTTTTGGACCTGTATAGGCTTTAGGGCTTACAGGGGGCTTATCAGGCTTAGGGTTTAGGGCTTTAGATTTGGACATATAATCGGAAAGGGAATGTTCTAGATACCACACACCCTTGGGGTACCTCTCTCGCGAGAGGCACCAATCTCCAAACCCTGTAATCCAGAAACGCTAGACCTTGTGTTAATCCCCATGACCCCGTGAAGGGCAGCAGAACATAGGTTGTTTTTAAAACAAACGCTACTTGCACCATATGGCAGAAGCTACAGGGATTTGCTTGAAAGGCCCTGAACTTGACAGCCCAATAGATAATGGGCTACCCATGATAATGTCAGCTTGCAGCAATAGGGAGGGGTGCAAACAGAGGTCCTGCAGTGGATCACCTCGGACCCCCATAACACTTTAATGTTTCAGGCATGGACTATGTTAGGTGGAGAACGTTTCCTCCCTGCCCAGAAGGGATATCTTGGTGCTGCTAGGAGTCACTTGGGATCTTCACGGATGACTTTGAAAACTCCGAGACCATAAACTGCAGGCCCCAATCTACACCTTAAAATACGAGAATCATCCTTAGGAATGCCCCAAAAAGGGACCCCGAACCATCTCCCGCCCTAAACCTTAACCCTGAACCCTGAACCCTACAGCCGGAGCACCGAGGTCCATCACCGTCGACAGAATGATGGAGCCAAAGACAATCGTCAGCATGACACCTATTTCGACGGTGTCGGAGATCTGCACCTCCTTTTAGCAACATGGATGGTTTAGGGTTTAGGGGGACGCCAACATCCACCACAAAATACTAGAACCCATAAAAGTACCACTGAATTCGGGAAAATCCCATGGAGCAGAAATCAAATCCTAGACGGAAAGCCCGGAGCAACTGCAGAGTCATATGGGCCCTTAACCCTGGGACCCGTACATACCTACTATATGGGTGGTTGTCAAAATTATGGTCCCCTTATTGGGTAGCCTAAATATTAGGTGACGTATTCTAACAGGGATCCAAAAAGGGACCATAATTTCGACAACCGCCTATACACCCCATGTTGGGGGACCATACTTGACACCCTAGACAACAGCTCTCCTCCCTCACCAGGAGCAGACCCCCGAAGAAGAGGAGCAGGGCACTGATGCCTAGCAGGCGGTCCGGCCCATCACTACTAGGGTTTAGGCTTTAGGGTTTAGGGTTTAGGGTTTAGGGGGCTCGTCTGTTCCACAAGTGACTATGCAAGCCGGCATGCCTGACGAGTTGTGCCTGACACTTTTCTGCAGAATGCCACTCTCCATACTCTTGTGCTTTTGATTCTCAAGTAGTAGCTTATAATTTAGGTGGAACCCCCCACCCTGTAATAGTGACTATAAGGGATAATAGGGGATATTTTAAGGTCCTCTTATATTCCTATTCTACCACTATTACAGGGTGGGGGGTCCACCTAACTTATAATTGATAATTCACCCTAAACCCTAAACCCTAAATCCTAAACCCCAAACCCTAAACCCTAAACCTTAAACCCTAAACCCTTATAATTGATGAGAACCAGCTCTGGGCCAAAACGAATTTCATCCTTCACTTCGGGCCTGTCCGCATCAGGTAGAACTGCTTGAAGAGCTCACTTACGATCACGTAGAGGTCGGGCAGTGCCTTCAACACACTAAGCGATTGAATGTTATAAGAAAAGACAGCTTCCAGCTTGACACACTTTGCACTTGAGCTTTCCTTCTTAGCCAGGCTGCAAAAGCCACAAGGACGGAAGACGTCCAAGCAATAAAATGTGAATCGATTGTTTCCTTGGCAGGACCACCTCTGAAAGCAAAGGCTGCAACGGGAACAGAACAAAAAAAATCCTCCATACCGAGGATGGAGGAAATCCTGCACCCCTCGGATCCCCAATATAATGCCTTCTCCCGGGTATACAGTTGGTGCAAGATTTCCTATATCCACAGAAGCAATGAAGTGCATAGCCCATGCGCAAGGGCAAGGCACAAAACCGCCGAGCGTCAATCTTAGCTAGGGTGACGTCTACCTCCATGACAACCATGATGACAATGATAACCACCGTTACCGGAAGCAGCATGGTCATGCACAGCTTGCCATTCTGGGTACGCAGCATACCTGAGAGCGACAAAAAATCAAACTCCTACTCCCTCAAGGTCTCCAAGACCGCCAGAATATTTCAGGCTAAATATGGGGACCCCAATATACGCCCCCAAATATTATGATACCAACTATAAGGACACGCAACCAGGTACACCTAATTTGGGAAGCCCCCGCCATGAAATGAACTTTGGCCTGCTTACGGGCTGTCCATAGGGGAGTAGAGGAATGGATATCTGGAGCAGCCCCTATATGTGGTTTAGAGTTTAGGATTTAGGGGTTTAGGTTTTAGGATTTAGGGGTTTAGGAGTTTAGGGTGTAGGGCTCCGGGAATATAGGTTGTTCTCAAAATGATAAGCCCGTTTTGGGTATAAACCATATTACAGCCCGTTTTGATTTCGGGGTACATAGTAGGGAAGTGTGTCCATCTCCCTTTTCCATTCCTGCCTTCCTACTAACAAAAGAAAAGGCAAGCTGAACCTTCCTGCTTAACCCCTAAACCCTAAACCCCAAACCCTAAACCCTAAACCCCTACACCCTAAACCCCTAAACCTCTAAACCCCTAAACCTCTAAACCCTGCTTCATGCAGCTCAGGTGCTCCCATCCGAAGGATAATACGGTAGGAGCCTGCTGCCTCGGTAACTAGATTTAGGATTTAAGGGTTTAAGGTTTAGGGTTTAGGGTAATAGATTTAGGATTTAAGGATTTTGGTTTTAAGGTTTAGGGTAATAGATTTAGGATTTAACGGTTTGAGGTTTAGGGTTTAAGGTTTAGGGCTTAGGGCTTTGGGCTTTAGGGTTTAGGGTTTAGGGTTTAGGGTTGGGGGCCATGGGGGACGCAGCGCAAGAGGATGACTAAGGTTCAACAAGGCCCACTCTCAAGGGAACGCTGCCACTGAAGCATCCCGAAATGCTCGCGGTACTGCAGATACTACTGTTGTTCTTACTACGACTTTTATGACCATCGAACCTTGTATATGCGTGTATATCTGTATATATATATATATATCCCTATGTAAGCGTAACCCCTTTTCTATCCCTATACCTCTCCATATAGTCCCCCTTAAGTAGATAGAATATGGCTTTGGGTATATTATAAGAAGATCCCCATATACCCCATATTCTATCTACTTAAGGGGAACTATGACCCCAATATATACCCGATTATAATATAGTAGTTTCCATTTTCTTTTCCATTATCCCCATATAACCCCAATAATATA
>CAJNIZ010044082.1:294316-304471 GCA_905231905.1 Symbiodinium pilosum
CCTAAACCCTAAACCCTGTACTATGTCCCGATGGAGCCATGAGGCCAGAGCCACAGGCTTCTCAAAGATGTCTGAGGCTGCGGCCTAGGGCGGTTCGCAAGGCCTTGAAGAAATCCGAGCTCTCTGGATCAAAGCCTACAGGGTGGAAATATATATATATACACACACATACATGTATGTATTTATGTGTATATATATATGTATATACATACATATATGGGTATATCAGCATAATACAGGTATATACGGCCCTATGGCATACAAAGATATGTAGGGCTCTCAGGGATACATAGGGAAGCTTCAGTGAATTCAGGATGCTTCAGAGATTTCAGCATGTGGGAAGAGGGAAGATGACCGAAAATAGTCCTTTCGGACTTGCTATTTAGGTGGTTTAGGGTTCAGGGCTTGGGTTCAGGGTTTAAGGTTTAGGGTGTAGGCTTTAGGGTTCAGGGTTGAAGGCTTAGGGTTCAGGTTTTAGGGTTCAGGGCTTAAGGTTTTTTAAGGGTTGACCGCGACTCGTCTGAGTCATTTCTTCTAGCCAGAAAGAACACAAGTATAGCCTTGAAGAGAGAAGGCTTAGGGTCTAGAACATATCTCCCCATTTCCATGTATCCCTATACATATATATCTATATTTACATACATACATACATACATACATACATACTTTTTTTTCATCCCTCCTCATCCTTGTGCATCCCTCCCTGTGCATCCCTATAGCCTTTGAGACTTTTACCAGGAGCCTTGAATCCCCAAAGATCGCTCAGGCAATCCCGCCACAAAAACAAATGGTTTCGGGTTGACGGGTCTGTGGTTTCGGGGTTTAGGGGTTTAGGGTTTAGGGGTTTAGGGATTTAGGGTTTACGGTTTAGAGTTTAGCGCCAAGCTGCTGCCGTGGTCATCCTCCCTCAGGCTTGCAATGCCGACCTTGTGCCACAAGCACATTTCCCGTGCATCCAAATTGAAGATGAACTGCCGACTTTCTACACAGTTCTAACATATGGGTGGTTGTCAAAATTATGATCCATTTTTGGATCCCTATCATAATACGGCACCTAATATTTAGGGTACGCACAAAGAGACCATAATTTTGAACCACCCATATGTGTGCATTTACACGTAGATAAATTGTGGCCAGGAAGCATACATGAGCCAAGCACCGAGAAGGTACGGCAGACTCTTGATGTCTTGCAGGTACACGGCCACAAACATAAAGAGCCAGAGCCTCATGATAGGAAACTGGGCTGACTCTGTGTTCTCCGCTTTCATGCGCTTGGCTTGATCCTTCCCGGAGCTTCCCTAGCAATCTCAAGTTTGGGTGGGGTGGTTTCATCACAATTCCTGTCCATAGGGCATGACAGAAACCGGGTCAACATTGAACCAGGTCCCTGTTAAGGAACTTGAACCAATCATTTTGCTCACTATATACGTATCGATTGACTGCCAGCCAGTCAACTCTAGTTGAGCCTCTTTTGTAACGGACGGTCACAAGAAGGTTTTTCCGCTGCATTCCTGCTCAATCATATGACTTATGGTATAGTATCCGCTACATAGCCACTATACTACTCCCTACATGACCCGCTATCAGGAGTTTAGACTTTGGCTCATATAGGGAAGCACCTGGCTAAAGATCCATGGCTTTCACCTGGATGTCTAGATGTAATGTAGGACCTGCATACTTACCAACGTCATGTTGAGGTTAAGCCGCCCAAGTCTACACGCATACAAGGAATCTGGAACAACAATATCTTGGGTACTGCCCCCCCTCACTAACAGTTGGATAATAATTGGTATATGGATATATATATATAGCCCTTAATAGGACCCCTAGTATAGACTGTTACTGGGTGGGGGCAGTACCCAAACAATATCAGTACTTATTCCTGCCCCTATAGCAACGCAAATTAAAGAGGCTAAAATATTCGGTAGCACTCGATCTGAGGCTCACAAATCATGAGTGCCTGGTGGTCAGCAACGAATGGAGGAATGCATCCCAAACCCTAAACATACCTAAACCCCAAACCACAAACCCTCAACCCTAACCCCTAAACCCTAAACCCTAAACCCCAAACCCTCAACCCTAAACCCTAACCCCGAAACCCACATCATGCGAGCCCCAAACATGACTCCTTGTTGAAGGCAAGCAGCTGGAAAAACATCTGGCAGAAGGAGGTGACCTTGGAATCAAGAAGTGCGCCAAGTTTTAGGGTTTAGGGTTTAGGGTTTAGGGTTTAGGGTCTCTCGTTAAATGTGTACCCTTCGGACCCTGGAGATGCACAATGGGAGTAGAGACCTAAGCCCCACAGTACTGGCCATTTCATGTTCCATGCGTTTTTCCGATTTGATTCCCACGAAACCTGAACCTTAAACCCAAAACAATACAGTAGCTTCTGTTGTCTTTTCCATGCCTTTATAGCCCCTAAAGAACCCTCACTACTGGGTTAGGAACTCGGATTGGCCGCAGCCCCTCTTTGGGACTGTGTCGGGAAAACTGGGATACCTCGGTCCTGCTATGTCCAAGATGATGCCTCTTCAACCCGGTTTAGGGTTTAGGGTTCAGAGTTTGGGGTTTAGGGTTCAAGGTTCAGAGTTTAGGGTTTTGGGGAAAGGGTTCAGGGTATCCGTATTCCCTCAGCAACAAGCTGCGACCCAGCTGCATATAGAATCTGCCTCGATAGCTTTGGCGGAACACGAAAGGACACCAGGATCATCTCCTCAGTGTAGCATTTGGGTTCAGGGTCTAAGGTTTGGGGCTGATGTAGGAGCCTGGATAATTGGAATATGGGACAGAAACTCAAGCTATTTAGAAGTTTATAGGGATACTATGCAAAGGCCTAAGTAATGGTAATGAGAATAGGTTTAGAGTTTAGGGTACTTTCCACTTGAACTATGATGGTTAACATGAGATTGTTTTACTCATGATTCAGTCTTCTAGGGGGGGTGGGATCCTACAAGTAGAGATTGAGAGCGCACACTTAAGGATTGTATAGGAGTCCTTTTAAGGTCTTCCCACATGCACAGAGACTTGCCACAAGCTGCAAATCTCCCCGCTCTGTCCAAATAGTTCTGACCCCTAAACCCTAAACCCTAAACCCGCAGCACTCTCTGCCTTTTGGGCAGATAAAGCCCAAATGCCGCAAGCCTGTTTACCTAGATTTGGTAGTTTCCCAAAATAGCGGGAACCCCAATATAGACCCCAAAAATCACCAAAATACCATAGTCCTTATGATTGGGACCCCCAACATGCCCATTTCTTCTGGTAGCAGAGATAACGTACAGTCGCAGCGTTCCATCTAGAGGAGTTCCCCGTGCTGAACTGATTGGCAGGTCTGCAGCCGAGTGGCGTACAGGAAGATGTTCTCCTTGGATAGTGCTCACATTTATCGTGCTTGCCAAGGACGATTGGTTTCGAAGATGTTTGCTCTGGGAAAGGTTTCGAGCTTTTAGCCATATGAGTTATTCTGAAAATTATGGGCCCTCTTTGGTCATGAACTATATTACTGCGCCTAATAATGAGGGGTACCAAAATGGGACCCTAATTCTGAGAACCCCCCGTATGGCCGTTTCCAGGAATGGGGTCCAACATGCGTGTACACCCTAAATTCTCACAGGCGTTCCTACACGGATCCCAAAAAAAGGATCCTAACTTGTGGAAATGACTGTAAAGCTAATTACCATGCCAGAGATTCCATGTAATTATCCATTTTCTTTTCCCTTCGATTACCCATTGTGCTTACTTGCATACATGCATGCATGCATGCATGCATGCATGCATGCATACATAAATACATATTTGGCAGTTTGCATATGTGGCAGTTTCCATAAACGAGGCGACGTGCCCCAAAAGACTAAAATCTTTGTTATGGGGATCCCATAAAAAGGACCCGGAGCCAGCAGTCTCCGGGCAGTTCCGTTATGATGGAGGCTTTCTGCACAAGCACTCAAAATTTTAGGGCTACATAAATTCTATCTGAGGGTTCTTCAGGGTGTATAGGGATGTATAGGGTATATGGCGTAGGGTGTTCAAAAATGATGGTTGCGTTTCGGGGGGTACCTGTAATAAGGACTGCAATATATTGGTGTTAATATTGGGCCCCAGGGTTTGCGGAGACTCCCACACCTTCTGATAAGCCCATTCCTGCAGATGAAGTTGGAACGACTATGAAAAAAGAACCAACCAAGCCCCCAAAACCCTAAAACCCAAACCCTACACCCCAATTTCTCAACTCTAAGTCCCGCTAAACCCTAATGCAGACCCCTGATTAATAAACCCCTTAATAGAAATTATGATAGGGATCCTACTATTAAGGCCCTTAAAAGGACGGTTTTTTTATCATGGGTCTACATTAAGCCAAGCAGCCATGGACAGGATGAGCTCTACAATGTAGCCATCCAACCAGTCATCGACCCTGTCTGGATTTCCCTCTGCGTCCACAATGCCAAGATACCTCAGGAAACACTATGAGGATAGGCAGAAAAGGTAGTGTTCCAAACAGGGGGCCTTAATATGGACCCCAAAAGGCTATAGTCCCGCCCAAAAAAATACCCGAAAATTTGGGAAACCCCCAAACGGAGCCTAATGCTACGACTCCCTTCCTCTTTTCGAATCCTTTTGGTGAGACTCCAGCACGATCTTGCCTGGGTCCAAAACTGAAATGCTACAGGATCGTCTGTGTGTTGTCAACATACGCATCTCAGCAAATTCCGGGAAGTTCCCGGAAGGAGGTAGTATAGCTTCGTATCGAACGGCCTAGAAACTGCTAGCACTATAGCAGGCATCAACTGTCGACGACAAGATCAAGAACATGCAGCCGAGGCAACACTACAGCCATGAACACCCAGAACGACATCGAAAAGATGTGTTGCCACCTGAGCATCACTTAGGGTTTATGAAAAAGACTGCAATATGGGGCTATATTGGGGCCCCTATCTATGGGAGCAGCCACTTCAGCATCTGAATAGCTGGTTTGGGTCTTGGGGTTGCAAGGCAGACATCCTGCTGAAGCTAGCGTTGATGCAAACTGCCCAGGTAGGTTGCAACCTAATCCCTGAGGGGGACCCTACGAGCCCCTGTATCCCTAAACCCAATAAGCTTTGGCAACCAGAACCCCAAAACGAGGACTCTACTGCTATCATATTATTCTTTTCGGGTCCTGACTACAGAGGCTGGGGTCACCCAAAACCTCTTATTGAAACCCTAAACCCTGAACCTCCTAAACCCTAAACCCTAAACCCTAAGACCTAAACCCTAAACCTCAAAACCCATGGTCTCGGGGCGGCTCCAATACTTCAGGTCTTGCCTGGAATACAGCAGATAGCCTCAGCTTTGCAGATTTTTGCCCCAGCAGGCAAGCTCTCGAGGATCCATAGGGTTTGGGGGTTTAGGGTTTAGGGTTTAGGGGATTTAGGGTTTAGGGTTTAGGGTTTAGGATTTAGGGTTTAGGGTTTAGGGGTTGAGGGTATATGAAGGCTATATAGGCCCTAAACCCCAGAGCCTAAACCCTTATATAGGATTCTGAACGTCCCCATAACCAGTATCAAAATATTTGCTGGTGTAAATTTGGGGCCCCCCAAGAAAACCCCATGACCCCATGTGGGTCATGGCGGAATATACAAGGCCTAGGTTTAAGGCTTAGGAGACAGGATTTAAGGGCTGGCTTTCTTTCGACGGAGAAACACAACGGCGACCCTGCGGACAAACGGAGACTATCAGCATTACAGGGATAACGTACGAATCCATTTCAAGGATCATGTAGACCCATCCTTTTAAGGGCCTTAGAATTAGGATCCCTACCATAATCCCTATTAAGGGGGGGGGGTTTATTGATCAGGGGTCTGGCTTACACATACGGACGAGCTGTGGGGCAACCAGGCTATGGAGACCCTCATGTTTCCAAAACAGACTAAGGATTGCCCTTTTTACCCATATCAGGCCGCGTATACCACCATACAACCCTACATACTCCCCTACATGCCTCCCCAAACCCCAACCCCTAAACCCGAAACCCCTAAACCCCTAAACCCTACACTGCATGGCAAGAAGCTAGCAACTGCCAGAAAGAGCCAAAAGACTCCGAATGTAGCCCAGGAAGCCGATCCTCCGCACTGATACTCTAAAAATCTCTGGGTTATAGGGCTCAAGGTCTATACTCCCCCTTAGGTAACTAGAATACAGGGTACATTATTGGGGTTCTATATGGATAATGGAAAAGAAAATGCAAACTACTTTTTCCTATGGGGTATATATTGGTGCTATGTTCCCCCTTAAGTAGATAGAATATGGGGTATATGGGGATCTTGTTATAAGATACCCAAAGCCATGTTCTATCTACTTGAGAGGGACTATAGGGTTATGTAGGGGTATCTATACGGGTAATGTAAGGGTTGTAGAGGGATAACGGAAAAGAGAATGGAAACTACCATTTAGGGTTTACTGTTTAGGGTTAAAGGTTTAGGGCTAATAAGGGTTTAGGTTAGGGTTAAGGGTTTAGGGCTAACAAGGGTTCAAGTTTTTGGGGTTAAGGGTTTAAGGTTTCAGGGGTTAGGGTTACAGGGCTTGGGTTTATTGGGGTTCAAGATAGAATATGGAGTTCCACCCAGAATCATACTAAGATCCCCATATACCCCATACTCGATCTGCTTAATGGTGACTATAGGATTCAGAATTTTGAGGCTTCGGGTTTGAGTTTGATGCACTGCCACGTTCAGAGGGTATCGGGATGATATAGGGCTGATCTAGGGATGACATATGAAACTTGTAAGAATTGCAGGAACTTGAAATTGTTCACGATTCTGGGACCCTTTCAGGGCTGCTTAGTAAATAGACTGTGCCGTATACAGCTTTTAGGCTTGAGGAACCACAAACCTTAAACCCAAGTTCAGGGTCCAGGGCTTGAACCCTAAACCTAGATGGAACAGTTTTCAGCCGCATGGCTTCTGCCGAGCGACTAGCGGACCTGAAGAACTCGCGGATCCTGTGACCTCTGCTGAGTCGCTTTTTTTTGGTGGTTAAACCCAGTAAGATAGAATCTTACTCTATATTGGGTACCATAGTATTCCCAAATAAAATACTACTCAACTGGCTTGAAGGGTCCTTTGCAGCAACCCTAGAAAACGACGTTGGTTCTTCTAAAGGCTATGTAGGGGTCATATCGGAGCAAACCTTCTGGCGGTGCGACCTTAGGGGTACAACACTAAAGCCTTGAAACCCTAACTAGGGTTTAGCCCTAAACCCTAAACCCTGTACCCCAAGTCAAAACTAAGAGCCCTATGAGCCATTCCAGGCATCCCTTAGGAGGACCCCCCCACCCTGTAGTAGTGACTATAAAGGATAATAAGGATTATATTAGGGTTTAGGGTTTAGGGGTAGTAGTGACTATAAGGGATAATAAGGAGTATATTAAGGTCCTACTATATTCCTACCATACCACTATTACAGGGTTTGGGGGTCTTCCTCAGGCATCCTCAATATGCACTAGAAAGTGGAACATAACAAGACCATGAGTCTGTCAACTTGTCCTATACAAGATGCGAATTTGCTTTCTAGATTTGGGGCCCCATCATCATATGGTTTAGGGTTTAGGACTTAAGGTTTAGGGTGTAGGTAGTATAACACCAGTGAAATTGAAAAGCATCGTGTTCGACGCTCCTGGAAGAAGGCAAAAGGAAATCTGAAGTTCCCAGGTGCAAAACACAAACAGCCTCGCCTTTTCGTTGGGTGTGCAATGCTAAAGCTTTGCTGAAATCCGCCCACTTACACCTGGAGACTTGATTAAAGCTTTGACCGGCAGTGTGACCTTTCCTGCACTTCTCCAGACACATGTTCGAAAGGACTTCTGCTTCTACAGCTTTAGTTTTGCCATTGTTCCGTAGGGCCTACAGCCCTACTTACAACAACTCATGACTCTCAGAATAAACAGCTCCCCAGGCGGCTACATAATACACACTCGCATATCCCCAAATGCATGATCCCTATAGCGCTTACTCCTCCGTAAACCCTACACCCTACACCTAAACCCTAATCCTCTAAAACCTAAAACCCTAAACCCTCAAACCCCAAACCCGGACACCCTAAACCCTAAAACCCTAAAACCCTAAACTCTAAAACCCTATTTAAAAAAATACACCCCCAACGCCAGGCGACCCATGTCTCCATGTGGTGGAGCCTGGGGCTTCAAAGCCTCTTCCTGAGGCTCTCAGACACCCTAAAGGATCCCAAAAATGGAACCACTTCAATATGAACCCATTACTACAGTGGGGAAGCTTGCGGATTATTAGGTGGTTCCATTCTTTGGATCCTTTAGGGGGTCTGGGCTGCAAACATTCCCCAGGAAAGAGGGCTCATTGGGTTTGAAGGTTTAGGGGTTCAGGGTTTCAGGGGTTTATAGTCCCCCTTAAGTAGATAGAATATGGGGTATATGGGGATCTTATTATAATACACCCAAAGCCATACTCTATCTACTTAAGGGGGAGTATAGTGTTTAGGGTTTAGGGGTTGTTGGGGTTTGAAGGTTCTGGGGGTTCTGTGAGGGGATCGGGGCCTGAAGGTGCGAGGCTTCAAAGGAGGTTTTTGTCCACTTGAGGGTCTTGAGGGAATGAGGTGGCGCGGCATAGGTTTACTGGACCCTGAACAGGCCCTGAACACTAAACCTCAAACCCTAAGCCGTAAATCCTAAACCCTAAATTACGAGGAATCACAAAAAAATCTATCAGTCAAGGGCCACTGTAGGCCTATCCACAACCTTGCGGCACACAATCCTGAATCCTAACTCCAAATCAGCCTATGCTCCAAACCCTAAGCGGCTTAGGGTTTAGGTTTGGGGTTTATGGGTTGGGGTTACAAACCCTAACGTGTGAACCCTAATGAATCACGTGCCAGAATGTAGCAGCACCGATGAAAAATGGAACGTTTGCCCAAGCAACTTCTCTTAGCGTATGAGAAAACTCATATAGGAACACCTCTATAGCAGGAATCCGAGTATGCGGAACCACACTACATTCCAAAGCTGGTTTCTCATGAACAGCTTTATGCTGCATGCCTGCAGTCAAGTAGCAAGGTCATTAGATTTGGAGCTCCGCGAGATGCGCGGCTTTCTGCGACCACGCACTCTCTCAAGCCTTGGATCGGCGCCAGCGAATCCATGACCCGATAGGTACTGCTTGTTAGTAGGGAAGAGGAAATATATTCCTAAACCCTAAACCCTAAACCGTAAACCCTAAACTATGTACAATTATATGGGACTACAATCTTTATTAGTAATCAGTGAGGATAACTCACGTACGATTCACAAACTGACTTTGCTCTACATCAGAAGGCCTGGGGGCACACCAGCAGAGAAGTTCCCTGATCATTCTGCTGTTAACATCCTGAAGGGAGGGCCCATATGCTGGGTTAGGCCCCCAGCACTAATAGTGGCATACCATGACTACACAAAAACCCTAGTATAATCACCATCATCCTCTGCGGCTCCTGGACATACGCAGCTCCAAATGGTCTCTTAATATGGGACCCCATATGAGCTATATTCTAAACTCCTCAAAGAGAGTTTATTGGGGATGATAAGGGGGATACTAGGAGTTTAGACTATAGCTCATATACGAAGTCCCAATCGAGCTTCTACTTCTCAGAATAAGACAGAGCACCTTTTAGCGGTGCTGAGTTCTGGAGCCCCCCAGTGAGGAATTTTAAGGGATGCTTTTTGGCGTCTTTGTGTTGGTAAGGTAACCTCCCCTATGACATCCTCCCCAAAAAGAAGTATATCCCGTCCACCGGCACCCGAAACTACCGTACCCCCTACTGATGCAAAACATTTGATGCTTGATGCCGGATGACAGAAGCCCGACCCCACACCCCAAATAGCAGCTTCCTTATCATCTTCTACGTTCTTTTCCATTTGGTTCTCCAGCATGGCCACAAAAAAAAAGAGGTACCATGATAATATGACCCCTATATAATCCCAGCTTCCATTTCATTTTCCATTTTCTTGTCCATTTGATTTTCCATTATAGGGCCCTAAACCCTAAACCCTAAACCCTAAACCCTAAACCCAGGGTTCTGGATCGAGTGACTCAGGAGCGAGTCTGATAGCCGGAGCCCCAGAACCCCCTGTAGTTGCTCTGTGAGAAGGGGTTCGCCATGAGCCAGCTGGATTTGTAC
>CAJNIZ010044083.1:6070-30954 GCA_905231905.1 Symbiodinium pilosum
CCTAAACCCTAAATAGTAGCTTCCATTTTCTTTTCCATTATCCCTATATAACCCCAATATTACCCCTATAAGCCCCTTTTAAAGGTACCCCTAATTTTGGGAAACCCTAAACCCTAAACCCTAACCCTATATATCCCCAATAGTATCCCTAATTTTGGGAAACCCCTATATCTTGCTTGAGATGCAAGTTTTGGGGTCCGGAGGTCTAGTCTTGGTCGAGCTCGGGGTTTGGTAGTTTAGGGTTTAGGGTTTAGGTTTGAGGGTCTAGCATCAGGGCTACATGATTGCAATTGAGGATTGCGTTAGATTGGTGGACCAGTCTTACCCAAAACCCTAAAACCCCAAACCTTCAACCCCAAAACCTAAAACCTTAAAGTAGAGGCATGCGCTTGGATCATTGCATTTGACTTGTCTCCGACCAGTTGATAGGGGTCTGTTGCAGCAGAACATTTAGTTTAGGGTTTAGGGTTCAAGGTGTGCGGGTGAGTGGGGAGCATTCTCGAATCTACCTCCTGCATGGGAAATTTCCATACTCAAGGGGCCCCAATATAGACTCCAATCTACGACGATCCTTATTAAAGGTTTCCCAAAAAGGTGACCCCCGACCCAGGTTCACATGCCTCAGTGGTGAAAGTGACACGCTGTACCAAGGCTGACAGGGCTTAGAAGAGAGCATAATCTGAAGAAACGCTGAGTTCCTAAACCGCAGGGCCCAAACCCTAGGTCACGGGAGCTATAGTCTAAACTCCTTAAAGGGGGGTTATATAGGGGATTATATAGGGTACTACTATAGGGGTTATTAAGCTACATTATTGGGGTGTTCCAGGTCGGCTAGGGGAAGGTGTATTTCTCAAAGCGAATGTGCCAGGCCCCTGTGGACATGGGGCGCCCTCGGCCACCTTGAAGCAACATATTCCAAATGAATGCTGCCTTAAGGCTTGCAAAAGGCAACCTATCCATCCCACATAGAGATTTTTCGTGTGTTATCCTTCTTCGTATTGTTGCATGAAAATTTCCTCTTGCTACACAATTCCAGCATTTTGTTGAAAACCTCAAGTCGCGCAATGCAGACATGCCTTACCATCCAGACGGCCGCCACACCCTGTTGCTGAGCTTGAGGGCTTTTTTGCAACATAATGGGTGCAACCGTGGATCCCTGACAGTAACGTTTGTTCCGGGCTGCTTCGTGAACTGAACTGCACAGATTTGTTGGCTAGATCAGACCTTGACCTGGTTTCTGTGGTTATTGTCAGCTATCAGTGCTACTGCCGCTGCCACTGCCACTATCGCCACCAACGCGCGTCCGCCAGCACCACAGCACCTCCAGCAATCGTCCTCAGCTCAAGATCTCGCTTTGAGAAAGTCTTGCAATGCGCGTTATCTAAGGCGCATGCCCCGTGACATCTCGTCCAAAGTCTTTGTCACAGGCCAGGAAGGACAGGGAGCACTCTAGGCTTTGGTACGCTTGTTTCCGCTATGGCAATCGCGAAGACTTAGTTAGGGAAGTATGGAATACCCATTCCAGCTTTGCTCTAGATGGCCTGGTTGAAGCCCCCTAAACTTGTAAACCCTAAATCCTAATCCCTAAACCCCTAAACCCCTTAACGCCTAGAGAAGTCCAAAGGACTCCTTGCACTTGAGCCTCTCTCGTTATAGTCCTATTCATGTCCCCCTAATATGAATCATCATTCCCCCCCAATATTAAATGCTCCCAATATGTTTTAACATGCCACATAAGAGGAGTATTTAATATTAGGGAGGGGGGGTTGGGGATTGGTAGCAGCCCTTTAAACCCTGAACCTTAATCAAATCCTAAGCCCCTAGATAATAACCCTTAAGCTCCTCTTTAAGGGTGGGGGGGTTCAATATTAGGGGGAGGGGATTATGTGCGGGGACAGAGGGTTTGTGGTTTCACTTACTTCCTGAAGTCGGGCATCCTCAACTTGGATTGCGGTTTAGGGTTTGGGGCTTTGGGTCCAGGGTTTGGGATTTGGGGTTTAGGGTTTGGGGTTTAGGATGTGCGGTTTAGGGTTTGGGGTTCAGGGTTTAGGGTTTGCCGTGATATAGCGCTGAAGCAGAGATGGTCAAGCCAAAAAGTCGTTTGTCGTGCTGTGCGACATGCTACTGAAACCACCCAAACCTATTCCTATTAGTGCTTAGGACCTAAGCTCAGTTAGGTCCACAACCTCTTTTTAATGCAAAGCTTCCTTGGATCCGGCTTGAAAAGCCTGAATTCCTGAATTTGCTGGAAGCCTCCTAGAAAGCGTTTGAACCCGCGAGGCCGGGGTGCTTGGGAGAAGCCTTTTGGGAGGCAGGTCCAGGTATGTCGGCCTGCGCGGTCGAGGGGGCATCGGGCGGCCGAAGCAGTTTAGGGTTTGGGGTTTAGGGTTTCGGGTTTTGGGGCCTTTGTGATAAGAACGTCGAAGTGTTCGGCAACCCGTGGTTTCGGCTTGTGACCGCATGAAATGACATTTTGAGCCAGTGCGAAAGACATTTTCAGGATCTTGGACACTCCAAAACAAGAAAGAACAGCCGTGCTGGAAGGGTTGTAGGTCCAATGCTTAACGCGCCTTTCACAAGAGGTCCCAAAGCCAAAGTCCAGAACTACACAGGCCCCCTAAACTCTAAACCCCAGACCCTCTAAGCCTTGGACTTACTCTTGGTATGTCATGGTTAGTAGGAAGAAGGGGTATAATCCACATATAATCTATATCTATATATATTCCTTTATATTCCTCGCCAAACCCTGTAAGTGAAGCCTAAGCACTGCGCATTGCGGAGGCCTCAGCGGCGATACGGGGCCCGAAACCTTGGGCCAGTACTGTCAAGGCGGTTTATGGTCTTCCGAGCTTAGGGTTTTCAGGGAATGGTGCTCCGGCAGCCAGAAGGATCTTGGGTTTAGCATTTAGGGTTTCTACAGTCGAGCTGCAGGGTGTTTGTGCATGCCCCAGGTTTTTCGTTTCGCTGAGATAGCATGGGCAAGAGCCGGACTGCTCCACAGGGTCCGCATAGCCTTCACCATCGAGTACATCCTCATTTCTTGCAGTGCATGATATGCATATGCCTCGATGAGGTTAGGGTTTACGCTAGTATACTCTTAGTATAATTTAATAGACCCCAAAGCCCTTTGTACGGTGGCACACATAAGGTGATCTTCCAAGGAAAGTGTGAACTGCGTTTGTTCAGCATCAGTCTTGCGCGTAAGGATATCCTAGTATGGTAGCGCTACAAGGGGGCCTCAACCAAAGGTTACAGTAGCCAGATGTAGTCTATTTGCATTCCAAGGGTTGGGGATTTCTTTCAATTATGGAGGCCTTGTGTGGGCTTCCTCTCACAAGAACGCAGCTAGCACAAAGTACCCGCATCTCCAGCTACATTGGCAAGCCTGAGCCTGGCCCTTTCAGTGCCTGGCAAGGTGTGGGCGAAGTCCGCTACGTGTCTGTGTTTATGGATGCCGACGCGCAGCAGCAGTGGTGGATTGCGAAATATCCCACATGCGCATGATTGCTGGTTGACCTTTGCATCACCGGGGATACCACCTGACTTCGGCGACGTGTTTTCAAATGTGTCCCATGTTTTGGAGTGGCTCTTCACGCAGCAGGTCTGCCTTACTCCCCACAGCCCGAAAATTGTTTGCCCTGCCTGGTAAGATGCATGCACATAAATCTACACCCTGAGTCGCTATGTCAAGATATGCGTGCAAGCAGACCAGGACGATGATCCCAACGGCACAGCGAAGGTTGATTTCGACAGTGAGGCAGGCAAGGGGAAGCTGCGTTCCCCGACTCCGCACAGCCTTTGGTCTTGAATCTTCCCCCATGCCAGCCATGTCCAGCCAGCTTTGTCTTCACTGGAGGAGACAGCGAACCGAGCGATCCGTGAACTCAGCGGCACCGTGCTCGATGGCTGTACCATTACGCTGCAGAGATTAGCTGACGTCCCGTCTTATCTGTGGCAGCTTCGCTTGCAAGCAGCTGGCGGGACCGATTCATTTGGATTGCGGTATGTTTTGGGGGCTCACAATCAAGTCGTACCTACGATTTTGGGTGACTTGCGGAGTCCTGCTTTAAGCAAAAGACACATCACAAACATTCCTGCATTGCACAATGCCAGCGCAGGTAATTAACATCCTGAATCCTGAACAACTAGCAGGTGCAATGTACATGCCCAAACAGGATCGACCCCCGTATGTCCTCCAGGTTTTGTAGCCCTTATAAGAAGGGACTTCCCAAAAGCAATTCTTAGTAAGCCATTTTTAAATGTTTTCCGGGGTTTTTAAGGTTTAGGGCTTAGGGCTACTGACTTCTGAGTTCTGACAAAGAGGCTAGCTTTTCTTTTGCCCCCTTGCGAAAATGATATAACGAAACGGAGATAAAGATTCTGGCAGACCATCGAGATCCACTCCCTTGAATACGTGGATGTATAGGGATAAATAGGGATATATAGGGATGTCTGACATAGGGTAGACAGGGACACATGTGTTTACACACATGTATATATACATAGAGGGCATATAGAGGTGAAAAAAAAGGTGTATTTAGGAGAATGGAAAAGAAAATGCAAACTGGTTCCAGGGCTCATAGTAACCCCCCCTCCCAAGGCCCTAAGAATAATCCCTCATACTGTTTTAATACCATTGCATATTAAGAGGAAATTCGAAATCTATTTCTTGGAAAGGGAGTACGGCTTCGCCCCCTAAGGTGAGGGCACAGAACCCTAGTTTAGGGTTTAGGGTTTAGGGCCTTTAATGTCAAGTATTGATGCAAAAGTTTCAAACAAAAAAGATGGTTCAGCGCGTTAGGTTATGGTTATAGCTGTTGATTACGCCGCAAATTTGTTTTGTTCCCACCACAAAACACACGTTTCCATGAGGCTTGCAAAGCTGTGGATCCTTTCCTACGTCCCTGCTCCCCATATAGTTCCGATATAATCCCTATATAATGAAGTAGTTTCCACTTTCTTTTCCATTATCCCAGTTTTACCCCAATAAAACCCACTATACCCCCCTTCTGATCTTCGCCTCATTACTTCTAAAGCGTCTTGCTCATCACTTCGATAACAAAATTCGTTCTACCCAATTTGGTTTCCGGTCTTAACGATCTACGAATCAGCCTATTCATATTATGCGCAGAATTCTTGAAATCTCGGAAAGACAACAGAACTCTCTTCATGTTCTCTTCCTTGACTGGTCAAAAGCGTTCGACTTTGTTCCTTTCACCGCTATCGAGTCCTCTCTCCGATTTTTTGGTGTTCCTCCTCTATTCATTGAGCAGTACTTTCTCTGTATCGCTCCCCCAAATTCCGAGTTAGGGATGCAGGTAAGCTCTCCGATGTCTATCCCCAAACTCGAGGCCTTCGTCAAGGCTGTCCTCTTTCCCCCTATCTCTTTAACTTCGTCCTTTCTCATCTCTTCTACGATGTGGAAACCTCTTACACCACGCAGTTTGGCCTCCTTTCTGGAGTTATCAATACCCCGTCCCCCTTGTGGGATTTAGAGTACGCAGACGATACGGCTCTCATGTCTAACTCTGCTGAACAGATCACAAGGCTCCTTCATATACTTCAGTCCGAGGCTCATTCTCGTGGTCTCACCCTCAACATCCCTCAATTTTGATAAGTGTGCCCATCTCCGTTTACATTCAGACGAGAGGGTCTTTTTCTCACCTTCTCTTTCTTCTCCTTGTGATTGCTCACGCTGCCATGGTCATTTTGACCCTCCTTTACCTGTTCCTCTCTCTGATGAAGTTAAGTATCTCGGTGTTTTTCTAGATTCTCTCTCCAACAACAGAAAACATGTCTCTTATCGTATTTCTCAGGCCATGTCGGCCTCCGAACTCCTTCGACCTCTATTAGCCCATCGATCCCTGCCTCCTTCTTGGAAACTCATAGTCTATCGCTCTATCATCCAGTCCATTTTGCTATACGCTATGGAAAGTTCACAGCTCACTCCTCCTCAGCTTACCAAGCTCAATCATGTTCATTTCAAATCCCTACGTCGCATTTTCGGTATAAAATCTTCTTTTTATCATAGAGTTCTAAATCCCACTGATGAAGATTGTTCCAATGCTTATCTGGCTTCCCTCTCCTAGGGTTCCTCTCGAGTTATCACCCCCTCGCAAATTTATTCACAAAATCGCCTCACACTCCTTGGACATTTTTTCCGTCATCCTTCATCCCTTGAGTACTCCTCCACATTTATGCCCTCGGGCCAGTACAGATACACTAGAGGCCCCAATAGGGTTGGACGCCCTCGATTACACTGGGCTGAATCGGTTATGTCCGAGGCCTCTAATAGAATCTCCTTCCTTGCCTCTGACCGAGCTCCCGTTCACTCTAATATAGATCACTCTTTTTTTCAGATCCCCAATATCACCAACGTCAGATTGACGCATGTTTCTCCTTCTCTTATGTGGATGGACAACACTTCTCTGTATAGACGTATCCAACCAAGGACTCTTAACAGAAGGGAATGGATTAGTGTCATTCATAAGCCTAAGAAGCAAAACCACAATGATTATTGATTGCTGCTGGTGCAGACGGCTTTGACCAAAGCTTTCGCAGTTCAAAAAAATACCCCCCCTCTTTCACCTAAAGGATTCTTGATGGGCATCTCAAGAATCTAGAAACACAGCAGCAGAGGCAGCGTAGGGACAACGATGGCTGCGCAGTCTTCGTGTCGAATCTGAGTTTAGAGGCGCTGCGCACTGGTAACGGTGTTGGGTTTTGGGAGCAAAGAAATCAGGATGAGGATGTTTCTTACAGGCCTTATCCTCTTGATGCCAGCCTGAAGCATGGACGCGATGATGGTGACTAGAGCGATGCTCGCTTCAATTTCAAGAGGTTACCGTAGAATTCACGGAGATCCTGCTGCACATAGTCAGATTCTATTGTAGATGTTTCCCAAGTTCAATCTAGAGCCCTTCAGCCATGGAACCTCAACATCCGCACATCCTAAAGCCCCTGCAAACTAGCCTTAAACCAACAATCCTGCTCCCTGAAACTGTACCTATATGGAAGTTTCCCTCAATAAGGGGACCCCTATATAGACCCCAAAAATTCAATAATCCTTTTTCTGGGGACCCCAAGATGGTACCCCGAATCTTGGCAAACCTCATACGGGTGGTTGTCAAAATTGTGGTCCCTTTTTGGATCCCTATGATAATACGGCACCTAATATTTAGGGTACCCAAAAAGGGACTATAATTATGACAGCCGCCCATACCCCAACCAGCAGGTGGATCGCTTTGAGCTCAAGGCTTTCGCAGCAGAAGCTGGTGCCTTGGCAAAAGAACTACCAGATAGTACAGTCTTTTAGTCCCCCTTAAGTAGATAGAATGTGGGAGTTATATTGGGATAATGGAAAAGAAAATGGAAACTACTATTTAGGGTTTAGGGTTTATAGTCCCCCTTAAGTAGATAGAATATGGCTTTGGGTATGCTATAATAAGATCTCCATGCACTACATGCTCTATCTACTTAAGGGGGACTATAGTCTTAAACCCAAAGCCCCCTCATTGTAGGCGTTTAGTCCTATAGTCTTAAACCCCAAAGTTGTTTGTTTTAGGGGCTTAGTGTAGGGTGTAAGTTTGAAGGTTTAGAGTTAACACCCCAGGATTTTCTATCAACCGCTGGGCTTCTACAGGAAGCATGACTTCATTCTTCGTGGGAAGCATGCACCAGGGAAGCACCCATTCTGTTACATAAGGGGTTTTTTACCTGGGCTAGATACTGCGGACTTGGATTCCCTAAGCCCTGAACCAAATCTCTTCATTTAACCCCTGGCAAAAACCTTTTCCATGCGAGCGGCAAGAGCCCTAAACACCGCTACTTGGAGGCTCAGGGGCACTTAGTGAGTAGGTTGAGGACCCCAGTAAACCATATGGGAACCGGTTATCCCCGCTACTAACCTACTTACTAAGTCCCCTGACCCTCCAAGTACGCTGAGGGGATGTCAGCTTCGTGCGCGTATTCACGAACCGGCAGATGCCTGACTGCAGCTGGTTCTTCGCTCTCTGAATTTGAATGCTGCCTTGGATGCGGTGGGCAGCCAATCTTTCCAGAGTTCTCTAAAGAATAAAAATGGAACCAACCCTTGTATGCAGGGGTAGAGGATGGCAGGATTGGGAGGCTCCACTTCTGGGATGCCTCAGTGGGTTTGTGTTCAGCATTTCAGCATTCAAAAGCGCAAGGACATTGAAGACGTGATTTGTTGGCAATTTTGCAATGCAAGGGGTGTTGACAGCCCTTCACCCCAAGCCAATCCTAGGGCATAGAGGATAGGATATATACGAGGTGGTGCAATCTATCTTCTGTCCACAGTAGTCCGCGAGCTCCACGAAGGACTGGCTTGTCGCGCGGCTGTGCGAAGGCCTATGGCGCATTGGCAGTGGTTGAGTTTGAGTGGTCGTTGGGCGTCGGAGTTCCGACGGACTAAGCAGCTAAGCACTTGCTAAGCACTTGCTAAACATGCAAGTGCTGCTTGGGACCTTTTGCTTTTGGGATCCATCGGGGCAACAGGGCTGGCTGAATGCGCGAGAGCTTAACGGAGTGGCCCGTTGTTTGCTCTTTAGAACCATTTCGCCAACAACACGGGTTCATGCTCAATCAGTTTGGTTCCAAGTGAGGCTGTTTGAATGGTCGGATTCCCAAGTCATCCGACTTGAGCTAGAAACCGCTTGACTTGCCCCTCTTCCATTGGTTGGCATTCTCTATCCCCTACTTGACCCCAATATGGCAATGGGCTGATTTAGGGGTTCCATTTTGGATCCCTCCCCGGGGCCTTTGAATTTGGAGGTGGAGTTCGCTTCGCTGGAGCAGGCGCAGCAGGCAGTGGAGCAGTTGAACGGCAAGGTGGGGATTTTGCGTAGGGATATACAGGGGTATACAGGGGTATATAGGGACATATAGGGTATGTAGTGGGTATGAAGGAATATATAGGGGTATTGAAGGGTATGTAGGGGTAAGTTGTATTGGGAACACCACTAGGAAGAGCTGCTCTCGCCTAATTCATGTCAGTTTCAGAACATTTGACGTCATATCCACAGCTATTATTTGCGATTTTGCCTTGGGCTAGTTCTCACTACTCTCATCACCCGAAAAGGCAACCCCTGGCCCTGAACCCATCCTTTCGAAACCCAAACCCAAAGGCTACTTGAAGCTCTACACCAAGATGTCTCGGTCCAGCGTCGCCCCAGAAGGTCCTGGCGGGACGCGCCGTAACCGTGGAGCCCATGGCTTCTGAGGCCTACACCGGCAAGTGCCAGCCCGAAGAATCAGCGAAGTAGTATCCCGAACGTTCCTGCCAGGAGCGGCGATATTACGTTGACCTTGCAGCCCTCACCTTTTCTTTTATTTGGTGTGCGTGTGCTCATGGCGGCTTTGTTTGGCGCTATCTTGGGGAATCAAGACCAAACTCGAACATGTGTTCACCCGGTGATGCAAGCCCTCCAGCTCCACAGCTGTTCCCAGCATGTTCACAGGAAAGCTTCTTTTGTGGGGGGGCTGGGCGGGCATGATTGTTGCTGATGAGTGACAGGGCGTGCAACGGCGCCCGCCTGCAGTTGCTTGGTTTGTGGCAACCCAGTCCTGCAGGCTTTTCACTATCTCCAAGTTTCTTTTTACTTACTTTGGGCCCGAATGTGTCTAAAAGTGCCAGCTTTGCGCTATTTGGACCCGTTGAGTTTTAAGAGCCCGGAACACTAGCCCTTGCTACTGAAGCATGTCTCCAAGGTTCTGAACTCCCATCGCACTGCTTTTGTCGGTGGCCTCTCTTCAGAGATGGACGAAGGCGTTTTGGGACTTGAGGGCTTTGATGGCAGAGAGCTGCCTCCCAAGCCCACTTTAGGGTTTAGGGTTCTGGGTTCTGGCTGCGTGCGAGCCCAGATGCAAAAAGGGTTTAGGGCCTTGTCTTAATATAGCTTCCTTGTGCTGCTTGGAGCAGACCTACGGGTAGTATCCCGGCACCGGTTCCGTTTCGTTGGGAAGCGTTGTTGCGGACTCTCCGCAGGCGGGCTCCTGGACTTAGTCGCAGACATCGGCCCAGTGACTTGGGACAATTTTCGGAACACAGGATCCTTATTTCAGGTGTCTGTAGGTAATTCACGAGGTATCGCTTAAGACCAGGAACAGTTGCGGCCATGGTGCCGGCGATTGCGCTTCTGGATTCTACGGGTAACAGTAGCTTGAGTCATGGGAGTAGTAGGGATCTTGACTATGGTGGTGGCGCAGTGTTGGTGTTGGACGAAGAGGAGGAGGAGCAGGAGGAGGAGGAGGTGAAGGAGAATGAGTTGGAGGAGGAAGCGCAGCTGTTCTGCGAACAGCATCAGGGGCAGTCAATGTAGTTGCCATGGAAATAGAAATCAAGGTGTGCAGGTTTGACTTGGCAGCATGCCTGCTGCGCTGCTGACTGCATGGGTTACTGAGATGTAAGGCTTTTGGGCGAAGTGGGAGTGTGCAAAGTTCATCAAACTGAGGTGACCTTCGCCCGCATTTTCCGAGATAGGCAGACTGGCGCTTCGAAAGGCTGTGGCAAAGTAGTGCCCTGATTTCACAGAGATCCTGCTGTAGACTCCTGTTCGAGCCAAGCCACTTAACGGCGCGGCCTGAGAGAATCCAGTCAAAGGTCTCCGTTGCGCGGCTTTCTTGGATCACTGAGCCATGCTAGGAAAAATAGTTCCTGTTTTGAGTCTCGAGTCAGGCTTCCCACGATGAGCCCAAATATGCAGGAACGATGAACAGCACCTCGATTTTTGACACCCCCTGTGCCTGTGCCACATATTGACGTTTCCAAATTCTTGAACTCGGCTTGGAACAAATTGAGGAGTTCGAAACGGAGGAGCTCGTTGCTAAGGCAGTGAAGGAGTTGCACGGCAAGGACCATGCAAGCCATCTTCTAGACTCTTTCAGGATAAGCATGGCTTCAGCAGGGGTTTTAGCAACAGGCGGTGTGTTGACTGTAAGTGTGCAAGTGGATTCTCGGCTCCTTGTGGATTATGTAGTGTGTGGGAGAGGGGGGCTTAAATCTAAGATGCTTGAGGAGTACGAAGCTGCTGTTCTGGCATGCCTGGAATATCATGTGAGCGATTGTCTGAACTCCTTAAAGGGGGTTATATAGTGGAGTATTATAGAGGTTATTAATAAGGGGGATACTAGGAGTTTGGCCTATATAGCTCATTCGATGCATGGGTGCCGAGAAAACCGGCTAATTCCGTGAGGCATTTTTGCAAGATCTGGATTCATGTCCCCTTTGCTGCAGCCTTCTCTAGCCCCCGCAGCTGCAGGAAGTGAATGGTCGGAACATCACAGTGGAGCTGTTCAGCCAGGCGTCCGAATGCATCTTAGACTCTTACTTAGTCCGCGGGTGCATCTTTTATTGAAGGCATTCGCAGCTAATATTGGCAAGCTGGATGGGAGCTGGAGCGTAAGGAGCTGTTAGCGCCTAGAATGTGTAGAGTAGTAGTTTCCATTTTCTTTTCCATTATCCCTATATATCCCCAATATAACCCCTATATTACCCCAATAGAACCCCTATATTACACCAATATAACCCCTATATATCCCCAATATAACCCCTATATATCCCCAATATAACCCCTATATATCCCCAAAATAACCCCTATAATTTACCCCCAATATAACCCCTATATTACCCCCAATATAACCCCAATATTACCCTCAATATAACCCCTATAATACCCCAATATAATCCCCATATATATCCCCAATATAACCCCTATATTACCCCCAATATAACCCCTATATTTCCCCAATATAACCCCTATATTTCCACAATATAACCCCTATATTACCCCAAAATAACAGCCGCGGGAGAAGCCTCAAAGCGCCAGGTGCAGGACAGCCGTCCTCCACGAGATGCTCCGCCACTTGTGGTGGATGGGCGTCAGGCTGCCCAAGCATAGGAACGATCAAGAGGGTTAATGTAGACCCATGATTAGGGATTACAGGGATTATATAGGCTTTTATGGGGGTAGCCATTGGGGGTAATATGAGGGGTATATACTACTGTAGTATATTGGTGTTATATTGGGATAATGGAAAAGAAAATGGAAACGACTATTTAAGGTTTAGGGCTTAGGGTAATGTAGACCCATGATTAATGAACCCCCTCCTTTTAAGGGCCTTAATATTAGGATCCCTATTATAATGCCTATTAAGGGGAGGGGGTTTATTCATCAGGGGTCTACATTATCACATAGGAGCGATCAAGAGGGTTATCACATGAGCCATAATCTAAACTCCTTAAAGGGGATATATGGGAGATCACATAGGGGACTACTATAGGGGTTACTAGGGGGGATACTAGGAGTTTAGCCAATGTCTCACATAGCCTTTGAGCATCATTGTCCATGGACATGGTATGGCTCTCCTTGGAGGTGTTCCTGTCCGGCCTGTCTACAAGCCAGCTACTCAGCCCTGGGCATAGCTCCCAGTAGTCGCAAGTGGGCTCTGTTGCTTTGAGCTTTTTTGGCATCCTTCATGCAGTGCAAGTCGACTGCGCATGGTTCCTTTTGGTGCACTCCCAGGGTAGGAATGGGTGGAGATGATATGGGAGTTTCCCCAATTTGGGGGTACCATTTTGAGGGTCCCAATAATAAGGACTTTAGTATCTTATGGTCTATATTGGGTCCCTCTATTTTGGGAAGTTACCATATAGCGCGAGGAATCTGATAATAGTATCGCTGTATGCTTGGTAGGAGGATGAGCTGACAGCTCCGGCGGCTTCTCACCTCAAAGTGGGGCATGCCCACAACAAGGTTTTCCCATTCACTCATACCCGGAATGCCTTGATAGGTTGCATTGGCTCAAAATACCTATTATGGCCATAAGGTAGGTTCCTGGGTATGCCCCTGGGATATTTAATGTATTCCCTAATGGCTTTAGTAGGGGACCCTATATATTAATATTTTTCAAAGGGTTTCAGGGGCCAACCCAGGTTCCCTATTTGGCTAGGATCCCCTTTTAAGGAAGTGTATTCCCAATGTCGCGTCTTTACAAGGACCTTTTCAACAAACCCCCACGTGAGCTAGAGTCTAAACTCCTAGTATCCCCCTTGATAACCCCTATAGTAGTCCCCTACATAAGCCCCGATATAACCTCCCTAAACCCTAAACCCCAAATAACCCAGTATAGTAGTTTCCATTTTTCTTTTCCATTATCCCTATATACCCCCTCTAAAACCCCATATAAACCCCTATAAACCCCCATTTGTAGACCTTCAAGGCACGGATTCGGAAACCTTGCGGAAGTTCTGCGAGCTGAGCGTCGGACCAGTGGCCAACGCTCGCGTGCCACTCCATCAAAATTGGTGGCTTCAACCGGTTTCCTACTGGTAGCGGGGGAGTAAATGTAGGTGCCGTGATAGGGGTATATATTGGGATTGTATTATAGGAGTATTTTCGGGACCCACTCCTCCTTTCCCTTCAGCACATGAAAGGTTTTGGGGGTACCTCCTTCCTACTCGTATAGTAAGCAGCTCCAGGCAGCAGATTAGAAGAAGCAGGAGCCCCTTAATAGTCCTTACAATACTCCCCTATATCATCCCCTATATAACCCACTTTAAAGAGTTTAGACTATAGCTCATATGAGGTCTCTTATGGAGAATGCTTAGCAAGGTTTTCGGCCCGGCAGAATCACAATTCACTTCGGTTCAAACACATGAGCCACAGCCTAAACTCCTTAAAGGGGGTTATGAAGGGGATTATATAGGGGACTACTATAGGGGTTATTAAGGGGGATACTAGGAGTCTTGAATTATAGCTCACATGGGGCTGGAGTCCAACTGCAGCAAGGCAGACTCGTCTGGGTTGCTGGTAAGGAACTTCAATGCAAGCAAGAATACGGTCTCCATCATGGTGACCTAGTTTAAGGTCCTTGACACCAACCCAGTCATTCATCAGGGGTGTGAAGCACTCGCAAGGCTTACAGCTAAGGCATGATGAGCTTAGCTTCCAGTGCCATGCCATAGCACTGTGCGCAAAACGCAAGACAAGCGTAAAGGTCGGAGTTGAGGAGCTTACACTGTAGTGCCTGCTGTGGCAGAGCCCTTTACTTCTACAGTTTCACGTTTCGAAATCGTTTGTCATCGGCAAAGTTGTTGCGATTGCCCGGCTTCCGGCATTGCTCTCGCGCTCCCTGGCGCCTACGAGTCAGAAAAGCTTGCTGCAAGCTATGCTTAACTACGCTTGGAACCGGGAACCTCCTCTGCCCTGCTGTCAGTCTGGTCAGCAGGCAGCGTGTTGGAGTTATGCGGATTATCCGGGGTGTGGAATGCATGTCCAAGTTGCAGCTAACGATCTTACAAAATTCTTGCTTCAGCTGCAGACATCGTCAGTAGAGCCCAGTGCCAAACTCGCGTGAAACTTGTTAGGGCATCCCCCCTTGTCAACCCTGAACATTAAGTGGTCATGAGATAGAATCAGTTTGTAAAGAACTGGCACACGCAATGGGAACTGGGTTTATAGGGGTTATACAAGGACGTATAGTCCCCCTCAAGTAGATAGAAAAATGTGTATATGGGGATCTTGTTAGAATATACCCAAAGCCACATTCTATCTACTTAAGGGGGACCTTAATGAGAACTGGGATCCATGCAACCTTTGGATGACTTGCGTTTAGGGTTTAGGGTCTAGGGTAGGTCCTTCACAAGTTTTGGAGACTCCTGAGGTTTACGCACCGCGACACTGGAGAGTCCAAAGGTACCGGCAAGGTGGGACGTCTTTAGCTGAGGGCAAGGGACTAGGATCTATCCGTGTAATCCAGGAGCCCAAGTAATTACCACTAGAAAATTGCGGTCTATTTGAGGTACCCTATACCCCATATACAAGGAATCTGGGACCATAGTACTAGGCATTGTTCAGGCCCCTACAGTACACCCAAAAGAGCGAAGGTTCTTCTTATATGTGAGGGCTTCCCTAAACCCTAAACCCCCAAATTTCGAGCAGCCCCGAGAGCCTCAAGCTTCTATCATGTAACCCAGACCCCTAACCCATTGGGGGAATATTAGGGTTATATGGGGGTTATATTGGGATAATGGAACATGAAATTGAAACTACTATTTATTTAGGGTTGTCGCAATGCTTTCAGTACTTTTTGTGAGCCGTTCACTTGCGTTGAATCTTGTTGTGAATACATTAACAATCCCTTTCCTGCTGAACCGTCGCAAGCCATGGTTGTGGGGACCCTGAAGTTAGGCAATCTACTATATCACCAGAATTATTCTAGTAATGACCGCATTTCTATCCATTCATAATGATCGAGTTCCAAGCTCGTCAGTAACCCTAGCGGCCCTGGCGGCCCTCAAGGCAAATCCTATATCCCTCTGCCTGGATGTCTGTTGAGGAACGTAGATTTTGTGGCCATTTTATGGATGTCTGATAATCTGTGAATGACCTGGTTGCCCCATAATGGTAACCCCTAAACCCTAAACCCTAAGCTTCAGGTGGAGTTCGAGTCCCCAGAGATGGCGCAGTCAGCGCTGGAGGCGCGGCGCTAGCAGTTAAGGTGCTGCTTGGGAGTCCCCCTAATATAGGACATATTATTGGGGTTATGAAGGAATAATGGAAAAGACAATGGAAACTATTAAATTTTGGGTTATGTAGGAATAATGGAAAGAACATGGAAACTGCTAAATTCTAATAGGGTATATATTGGGGGTTTAGGATGCTTGGGTTTTAAGGTTGAGGGTTGAGGGTCTGGGGCTTACGTGAGAAGAATGCATGGTTGCATAATCACACATGGGGAAGGAGGGGAACGTGGGATTATGTGGGGATATTGCGAGAACATGGCCAGTCAGTCACTTTAGCAGTCCCGGTATCTTGGGATTGCAAAAGGACCTTATCCCCCAAAATACGCCTGCAGCCTTCAGTCAAGAAGTAGCTTCATAACATACACTCATACACATGTGGGCGGCAAGCTGAGAAGCTGCTGAAGCAGAAGATTTGGTGCCACCAATGTTGAGAAAGTGTTTTGCACGCCAGACATGCCAGGGGAACAGACCGGCTGATACAACTGATGCGACGATGGCTGGGGGTGGAAGAGCAAGCAGTAGGACCAAAGACGCCAGTACTGAGGGAGCGGGACCGCATGACCGTTCGTGGGATGTTCTTGATGCCCTGCTACGGCATCGTTTTAAGCGCTGCGCGGGCTATTGAGAAGCATGACTAGCGGTAAGTATGGCTGGCTGAGCGGCTACTTTATTTCCTGCATGTTTGTGCTGGTGAGGAATCTTGGTTCCCCGGCATGCTGCGTCGCGTAGATGGCTAGAACAATTCGTGAAGGTGGACTGGCCCAACCCTAGCTAGACATGCCAGACCTCTACATCAGGTGGCGTACGGCCCCAGGGACTATCCTTCATCCTGCCTACTGTCATCAGGCATTTGGAGCATTTGCGAACAAGCGAGCCAATTATTTCGCGTTTGTCGCCCACAGCATTATGAGGAGCCGCCCAGCAATTAAAGTCAGGAGCTGCATCAGTTGCCCCGCTCCGTGTTCATCTTCCGGTGTCCCCCCGCGCTACTCGTTCAGTGACCCCACCTGAGACCTGTATGAGATCAAAAACCGTCCTGTCTGTTGAGACTGCAACATGTTTCAGCCCAGGCAAGACGTTTGCAAAGAATTAATCCCAAAGCAGAAGTTCTCAACCCAAAAGTAACCCCCTCCCCACCCTAAACCCTAAACCCTACATTGATCCTGGATGACGACTCGGCTGCAGGCCTTGAACGGCCGCTTGCTGGATGGGAGTCGCCTTTCAGCGCGATTAATGGAGCACCTGGGACTGCCTCCGGTTTAGGGTTCAGGGTTTAGGTTTTAGGGTTAGGAGCTATGTAGAGGCCTGAAGAAGAAGCGGCATTTTTGATCTTCATATAATCATTGCATGTTATGCCCCTGAGCCCTACAGTAATGTAATAGATAATTTAGACGGTACATGATGCATGAAGATGCATGAAGTAACCTTTTCCCTGTTCGGAAGTGAGAGCCTGGAGTTTCTGGCCTTGGTTAGCTGGGAATGAAGGAATGGAAAAGAAAATGGAAACTACCATAATGGGTTATATAGGGACTACTATAAGGATCCATTCCTTCACTTTCCTCGCTAACTAGAGGCCAGACCCCCCCCAATGGCCCCCATATAACCCCTTTAAGGGGACCTAGGGTTTCCTTTTCATTTTCCATCTATTTTCTTTTCCATTTGATTCCCCATTCCTAGCTAACCAAAGGCCAGTGAACCCCTATATCTTCCCAAGAGAATATAACCCTAGATAACCCCTATATTATCCCAACCCCAAACCCTAAAACAGAAAAGTGTGAAGGGGTGTTTTAAAACCGCGTTTTTTAGAGGTTGCTTGAGTAGTGCAAATCACGGACCCCCTCCTCAGCTGGGTTGATCATTTTGGTTTAGGTTTGAGAGTTACAGGGGGTTTTAGGGTTATATGGGGTTATATAGGGTTTGGGATTTAGGGTCCAGGGCTTAGGGTCTAGGGTAATGGGGGGAGTTATATAGGGGACTATGTAGGGAGTCCGTACGGATGAGGTTCGGAATCGGAGCCCAATGCCGAAGCCTTCAAGCAAGAAAAATTGCTGATTAGATACATTATTTGGGTTGGGCCCCGACCCAGTCATAGTGGTACAATAGGCATGAATGCAAAGCGACTCGAATATATTTGCCATTATCAATTGTCCTTGTGGTTACTATGAGTGGGTGAGGGCCCAACCTCATACACTACCCTTGAAGCCTCTGAACCCTAAAAAGAATACACTGCTGCAACTGTGTTGATGCGCTCTAGGCGGGAGCGTCCCGCCAGAGCGGCGGCGGAAGGAAGCACCTCGAGAAAAAACTTAGCAGATTGTTGTCATCCCTCCCGATGTTTTGATGCCATCGCCGCTAGCTTTTTTGCCACGGGTATCATCTTGTCTATTCTAACATATCATCAGACATCTCATGATTAGACTTTGGCACAGTCCGGATGCTTCTCAACAAGAGCGGCCAATCCTACATGTTAAGCTGCTGGGGCCGTGATTACGAATGCCCCGTCAGAAGGTATCAAAACGAAACTTAGCATGGCCTTGCGGCTTGCTGCAGAGTTGCCATCTTGGTTGCGCTCTCGCTGGTTTGTTTTTTGTTGTTGTGGTTCTTGCGTGCTTGTTGTTTTTGCTGGCACTCGGGTAGTTCCTGGTAGTGATTCTTGGTTGCCCCTACACGAGTTCATATTCTTTTATGGAGGTCATGCTTACCAACTTAGTATGCTCGCACACTTGCTGAGAACATGACAGTATCAAAAAGGCTCCCGGCTCTTCATTGCCAATCTTCCTGACGAGGCCTTCTGCAGTTCAGTGGCGTTGGTTTGAACCATGATTCTATTCATTTCTGCGCTGCATCGAGCAGCGTTTCTTTTACGCCAGTCTTCAGTTAATCCTTCGGTTAATAATTGCCGACACCACACTTGAGATCAATCTCAAAAAAGTGCGCCAAACTGTGGCCACGGGAGGACGCGGAAGGCTCGTGGAAGGGGATGGACTGGAGGAACGGTGCTGGGACAGTATTCCATCACGAAAAGATTGTTTTGGCTGAAGGTTCGCAGAAGCACTAAAAACTCGAGAACGCTTTGGGCCGAGTAAGGTTTCGTGGAAGGGTTGTTTGCGTGATAAGGATATGGTAGTTTCCCAAAAGAGGGGGACCCCAATATAGACCCTAATATACTATGATCCTTATTATGGGGACCCCCAAAAAGGTACCCCTAATTTTGGGAAACCCCCATATTACCAGAATAGAAGCCACCGCTCCGCAGTGTTCGATCTCTGCGCATGGCGGGCCGCCAGTGCTGGAATTGTTGATGCTGTTGTATCCCGAACTTTTGCAGTGGAGGTCTACACGTTAAAATCTTGTCTCAGCACCTTGGGGTTAGGAATACCATCAAGGAATGGTAGCCCCCTTTCGCAGGCAGGCACAGGAAATGTCGCACAGAATTTCATAGTTGGCTTTCGTGCTACCTATGGAGCCGCCATGAGACAAGCGGCCCAAATTCACATGCGAGTTTTTCAACACAATCCGCATAAACTCCCTAAGAAACATCCTCACTATCTCTCAGAAGCACCCTATGTATCCCTGACTCTCCACCATTCTGAGAAGCTTCCCACATGTGTGTTTCCAAGAATTGAGGGAGGTTTACCTATGCAGATAGCCCAGCCATGACCATCCAGGGTTACTCACGCGCTCAAATGTCACAAGGGTGTAGTCCCCCTTAGGTTTAGGGTTTAAGGTTTAGGGTCTAGGGTTTAGGGTTTAGGGTTTAGGGTTGTAGTTTCAATATGGAATTGGCCAGTATCATAATGAGATCCCTAATATACCCCACATACTATACCCGAAGCCTTGAATCCTGATCCCCCAGCCCTAAACCCTAAACCCCATAGTCTACCTACTTAAGGGGAACTATATCCGTAGATTTTGGAAGCCCTCGCATTAACGGGAGTAAAAGTGGAATACCAAAACAGGGAACCCAAGAATGTACGTAGTAGGAACATAATAGGAATATACCTACCAGGGTCCTTCTATTCCTACTATATATTCTAGTGGTTCCCTATTTGGGGTTCTCATTTTCCCTTTACACATGCCAGGAAACCCGAAACCTGAATCCGGATCCCAGAACCCTAAACCCCATATTAATCTATCTACTTTAGGGAGACTATACCCCTAGATTTTAACTCCCATATTCTATCTAGTCAGTGGGGACAATATTTTGTGAGCCCCTGCATGCCAGGTGAGCGAGGCACAGGTGAAAGACTTGCTGCATCAGGCAGGAGAGGTGCTTTCCGTGCAGGCCAGGAAGTAAAGGAAGATTTTTAGGGTTCAGGGTGTGGGGATTTTTTTGGGGGAGTGTGGTTTAGTTCTTTTTTGGGTTTGAGGCTGGATTCAGAGGCAGGTTCTGGGGTTTGGCGGTCTGGGGTTTGAAGGGGTAATGGCAATGCAATGACAGTGTGCTGGGCTGTCAATGGTTTGCAACAACAGTGGAGCTGTTGTCCATCATGCTGAAAGGCATGGAAGGCCAGGAAACCTTGTGAAGCAGAGAGCCCTTCAGAGATGAGGCCACCGTCTTTTGGTACTGATAAGCTGAAGTCGCAAGAGTAGGCCCCGAGAGGGAGACGAGATGGAAAGAGATGGAGACAGTTGGTGGGTTTTCCTTGATTCGTCTAGATTCTGCATCAACCATACCGTGATCCGTGAGATCTACTTGTAAGGAAGATAGAAAGTTAATTGGACGCAAAGAGCCCTGCAAGGTCTTCAAGACTGGCGCTGGAAATACAGCCAGCCGAGCAACGATGGTGCGCTGGCTTGTGGTGTTCCATTGTGTGCAAACAGTGAGTCTGAATGTTGTGTGTGTGGGGGGGGGGGTGTTCGTGCTCTGTTACCGACTAGCGACAACAAGTTGAAGGCGTGCTTGGGTCTCAGATGTCTGGGCCAGCAGCATTTTTGCGCCCCAGAGACGCGCTCACTTGCGCAGCATTGGCTTCACGCCCGACGACGGTCAGCTCTGAAGCCAGAATCTTGTCACAGTGCAGCTGCCAAGTCACAAGTAACTCGCCTCCGTGCGCTCATCTTTCGTTTTTGCCGTCGCATTTGTCTTGCCTGAGCTACGTAAAGTGTCTTGCAGCACCCTTCAAAAAGCTTCGCCAATTTGCAGGCATCGCCGGACCAGGCTCTTCGTGCTGTAAGCGTCTTGCTGCTGGGACAGCAGGGGAGCAAGGATTGCACACACTTGTTTTCACAAAGGAGCATTGTACCAGAAGGTTGCTCAAAATGTCGATGCGGGTAAGTTATACCAGTGGGTTGTCGCTCAAACTTGTTCAGGTATATGGGGCTGCAGTATACATTGAGCTACATGGGTACCGGATGCAGGCACTGCTAGCCTTTGTGATGTGTACAGTGCCCGCCAACCAGGGGCGCACTGTAGTAATTTTTCCCCCTTATAACAAATCCCCAACCCCCAATAAGAGACCACTCCCAAAATGTACCATAATATATCAGCGGTAATATTCATTATTAGGGGTTGGGGGCGCAGTATTGGCGGAGTGGATGATATCAACTCCTTCGCAGAAGGCCATGTCCATGAACTGCTACGAAGTACGATGCAGCCTGCCGTAGTCTCTATGCCCTTTCATAGAGCATGTACGTGATCCCGGCAAAAGCCCCGCATGATGTAATGATGTTGGCAGAATCCTGACATCATCTCCAGTGCGTTGCCACTTCATTGTCTAAATCTGAGATTCAAACCCTAAACCCTAAATCCTTGGTCTAGACCTTGGTCTGGTAAAGGATCTGCAGCTGATTCTGTAGGAAAAAAAATACCTGGAGCTGTAGTCTTCTTAGGATGTCTTTTCATTTTTCTATAGTATAACACTGAGTTAGGATTTAGGGTTTAGGATTTAGGGTTTAAGGTTTAGGAATTAGGTGGACCCCCCACCCAGTAATAGTGACTATAGACTATAGGGAACAATAGGGATTATATTAGGGTCCTCTTATATGCCTATTATACCACTATTAAAGGGTGGGGGGGTCCTCCTAAAGTATAACCCTAAGGAATAAATTATTAGACATAGTATTTCAATCATAGGTTCAAGGCTGCTACAGTGAGATGCCCCATCCCAAAGCTTCTTGATCTGAGCTGTGCCATGGCTTGGAGACGTTGGGGTAGGGAAATGAAGCTGGCTGCGGTTTGGGATTCAAGGTTTATAGTCCCCCTTAAGTAGATAGAATATGGGGTATATGGGGATCTTATTATGGTATACCCAAAGCCATATTCTATCTACTTAAGGGGGACTGTAGGGCTTAGGTTCTTGCCCACCTGAGGCATGAGACTTTCTACATCTCCAACCGCATCTTGGGTAGACTTCAAAATCGGTTTCAGTTTTTGTGTTCCCAAAGTTCCATATGTTCACCGGATTCGTGGCTCCACCCTACTCAATCAAAATCTCCAACTTTGGGTCAGGCATCGCTGTGCGCTTGGATGCAGAGAGGCCAAAACCACAGACTGACGCCCGGTCCAGCAGTCACCTATTCCTACCCGCCTCATAAGACATCCGTTCATCATGTGTGCGTGAATATGCTATGCTTGTTCGTTTCCAATATAGTACGGCTATGCCGCTATGCAGTCGGAGAACATTCGTGGCCACTGGGTGGGTGGCTTTTACTCTCAGGGGCAGCTTTGCTAGTGATGAAAATTCTGCTTTTTTCGAAAGACCTCAAGGAAAGAGTGCCGGCATTTCTGCTACTGCGCGATTATTGTTAGAGTAGTCCGCCAGCATGCCTTCAGAGCCCAACCCAGCGTATTTGTGACTTCCTTAACATCGACCGCTCTCTCGAGTGCCCGTTCCAGTGTCTAGTAGCAGAAGATCCTCGTAGTGCCCAACTGCCCAAACCGCTTCCCCACCATGTCCTAACGATGGAGTATGAACGGATTTCTGGACCAAATGTTAGGGGGAGAGCGGTTAAAGAAACAACAAATAAAGATCAAAAAACAAATAGGGATCAACGAAACCAAATGGGGATCGACAAGAAATAGAATACTGGATTTTGTAGTGAAACTCAACAGTGCAGGGGAGAAAGAAAGTAATAGAGAAACATAGAAAGACATAGCGCGCGAAAGATCAAACAAACAAAAGAACGAACGAACCAAGACCAGAAAGAAGCAAGGAAAGCAAGACCAAAAAAGTATTGAACGACGGAAACAAGGGCCAAGGGCAGTATTTTCATTTTTTTTGCAATTTCCATTCTTCTCATGGTTGTTCATTATCTTTCGTTGTTTTTTCATGATCTTTCATCATTTTCATCATTTTGTCATGGTTTTACATATCTTTCCATTATTTCTTTTCATAATTTTTCATCATTCCCATTATTTTGATAATCTTCATTCCTTTCTCACCATGAATCACATTACATTGCCAGATCAAAAGCGGTGCAAGAAAGCACACGTTCTAATCTTTGTCCAGGTTTTGCAATTATTGGGGCTGCCCCCCCCCCAACCCTGGCGCTCATATTTTTGCAAAGCACACGCGCGTAAGCATCTGTTTTAGTTTTGATGCCTCCACCTTGTTAGGACGGGGATACTCAGAATAAGATGCTTGTTGCGCAGCCTTCGGGGCTGACTTACTACCCCATGACCTTCAGAAAATTCAAGCAGCACTCTGTGGAACTGGCGCTGCGGTCCGAGGATGCAACAGTTTTCGTGGGTGGCTTGAATTTCAGCACCACCACTCAAGGCAGCTTGGCTAGCAGATGCGTGTGTGTGGCTCAGTGCATATGCTGTGGACAGAAAAGCACGGAAGCTAGCTCTGGACCAGGGTGCCAACTCTTTGAGCTGTAAAAGGTTTGGCATCTAAAGTACAAACCAGGCTCAAGTCCCAAACTACTATAATGGGTTATATTGGGATAATGGAAAAGAAAATGGAAAATACTATAATGGGTTACATCGGGATGATGGAAAAGAAAATGAAAACTACTATAATGGGTTATGTTGGGATAATGGACAAGAAAATGGAAAATACTATAATGGGTTATATTGAGATAATGGAAAAGAAAATGGAAACTACTATAATGGGTTACATTGGGATGATGGAAAAGAAAATGGAAACTACTATGATGGGTTATATTGGGATAATGGAAAAGAAAATGCAAACTACTATAATGGGTTACATTGGGATGACGGAAAAGAAAATGGAAACTACTATAGTGGGTTATATGGGGATAATGGACAAGAAAATGGAAACTACTATGATGGGTTATATTCGGATAATGGAAAAGAAAATGGAAACTACTATAATGGGTTACATTGGGATGATGGAAAAGAAAATGGAAACTACTATAATGGGTTGTATTTGGATAATGGACAAGAAAATGGAAAATACTACAATGGGTTATATTGGGATATTGGAAAAGAAAGTGGAAACTACTATGATGGGTTATATTGGGATGATGGACAAGAAAATGGAAACTACTATAATGGGTTATGTTGGGATAATGGACAAGAAAATGTTAAATACTATAATGGATTACATTGGGATGATGGAAAAGAAAATGGAAACCACTATGATGGGTTACATTGGGATGATGGAAAAGAAAATGGAAACTACTATAATGGGTTATGTTGGGATAATGGACAAGAAAATGGAAAATACTATGATGGGTTACATTGGGATAATGGAAAAGAACATGGAAACTACTATAATGGGTTACATTGGGATGATGGAAAAGAAAATGGAAACTACTATAATGGGTTACATTGGGATGATGAAAAAGAAAATGGAAACTACTATAATGGGTTACATTGGGCTGATGGAAAAGAAAATGAAAAGTACTGTAATGGGTTATATTGGGATAATGGACAAGAAAATGGAAATTACTATAATGGGTTATATTTGGATAATGGAAAAGAAAATGGAAACTACTATGATGGGTTATATTGGGATAATGGAAAAGATAATGGAAACCTAATGGGTTACGTTGTGATAATGGAAAAGAACATGGAAACTACTATGATGGGTTATGTTGGGATAATGGACAAGAAAATGGAAAATACTATAATGGGTTATATTGAGATAATGGAAAAGAAAATGGAAACTACTATAATGGGTTACATTGGGATGATGGAAAAGAAAATGGAAACTACTATAATGGGTTGTATTTGGATAATGGAAAAGAAAATGGAAACTACTATAATGGGTTATATTGGGATAATGGAAAAGAAAGTGGAAGCTACTATGATGGGTTACATTGGGATGATGGAAAAGAAAATGGAAACTACTATAATGGGTTATGTTGGGATAATGGACAAGAAAATGGAAAATACTATGATGGGTTATATTGGGATAATGGAAAAGAA
>CAJNIZ010044083.1:31054-48305 GCA_905231905.1 Symbiodinium pilosum
TGATGGGTTATACTGCGATAATGGACAAGAAGGTAGAAACGGTTATATTGGGATAATGGAAAAGAAAATGGAAACTACTATAATGGGTTATATTGAAGGATGATCATTCTCAAAGCGCTGCTCATGAATCCTGCACTTGTGCAGAAGTTGGAACCAACAAATTGCCTGTCGACACCAGCCAACCGTCAGGCTCTTGAGAAAGACAAAGCGCATTTGCTCCCAGTTTCTAGAAACCTGAATTTAGGACACCTGAGATCATTGAGATGCTGCTGAGTAAGGGCAGTTCCTACGCACGCGAGAAGCCTACGAGGAGAGCAAAGGAAATCTTCAAACATAAAGGTTGATGAATGCTTGACAACTCGCGAAGCTCCTGCTGCTGATGCGACATTTGCTTTGACGAATACTTGTCTTTTGTTTCCAAGAGAGGTGTCAAAGGCTGATTTGCCCTACTTGTTGCATGCTAGTACTGATGAAGCCCGCATGAGTAGGTGAGCTGAGAAAGACGGTAATGCACCACGTCTGCTGAAAGACCACGTGTTTTCTAACACAAAAAACATGTCACTGCAAGGCTTAGAGCAGCATTTCAGCCGGGTGGCGAAGGTCGTTCAGGCCTGCAGAAACTCACCGTGGGCCCGGAGCCTTCGTAGGATGGTGCTTTTACGTGAAACCGCTTGATGCCGACTGTACCACTCTACCTTTCTTTTCCTGCGCCTGTGGCTCATGGCTCATGCAGGCGACCATTTTCACCGCCAAGGACACGGGGAAGCCGCGAGGCGGTGCCCCAAGATGCGTAGAGTTTGATAAGATTATCCTAGGAATCCCATACGCGAGGGTCCGCATCGGGGGCCGCACATCTGCTCCTTAGGTTCCCCATGTACTCGTATTTGGAGAGAACCCCCAAGCATTCTCGTAATGACTGAAGAGTTCTGCACAAGGTCTGTCGCACCTGTCCGAGGTTTGCATGTGAGGTGTATGATCAGGAAGCAACCCCGCGCATTGAAGGCAATTACAGGAGGCGAGTTGACACTGTGGGACCTTACATGAAGTCTCATAGACCCCGTATATGATTCCCCATGGTCCCTATATACCCTTGGTGTATAGAAGCTCCCCTCCTGTAGCTGGTGCTAAACGCAAGCTGCAACCAAACAGTTGTCCACCTTGACATGAGGCATATTCAGGACAGAGAGAGCTTTACGCCTACCTAAGCAACCTAACCCCAAACCCATTCCTGGAGTCACTAACACGAAGTCTTCATGTCTTCCTGAAAGGCCGGCTTGCATGCTTTCTACTTCCAAACTTTGCCAAGTATGAAATTCAGCTGAAGTGTGAAAGCAAGCTCTGGAAGATGAACGTTTCTTGTCCTGGGGTATAGTATGTGCAGCCCAACCACTTTTGGGTTGACTTTCTCTACCTGAAGCCCTGTCGGATTACATACTAGAGCTTTTCCGAAGCTCGGCAAGGAATCCTGTAAGACCTTTGGAAGTCCCACCGCTGGCCGCCAGCAGGCTCGGGAAAGGTGGAGTTCCAGTCGGCGCGCGACGCGGAACGTGTGGTGCAGGAAAATTCTGCAGTTTGGAAAGCTGCAGAATAGCTTGAAGTCTCCAAGTTTCTTTGTCATCCTTGATGCCCATTTCTAGATAAGAAAGGATCAAACATGACCAAGCTGGAGTACAAATCTGAATTACGACAGCGTTCGCTGTAGAAAGGGCCGTTGTGGCTTGGTAAAAAGGCTCCCAACCACCAGTGCTCATGATTGTGACGATTTTCATGTCCATGATGACGGCAATCCTGCTATACCTCCAGAACCCATGGAGAAAGTGCTTCTTCCGGCCCATCAGCAAATTACGCTCCCTGCGGCACGGGTTACCAAATCCTGGGTCCTCTTGGGGTTTTGATATGGAGCAGTTGATCTTTTGGGGTGTAGGGGGGCAGTCCCTACTTTAGATAAGATCCCATGCAATGCCAACCCCCGAGCTAACATAGAACCTCCCAAAATATTTTGAATTGGAGGCCCCAACACCGAGCCCAACACACTTTACTACCTATGACAGAGACTCCCAGAAGTTGGAAGCCACAGTCCTGAATCTATAGAACCCTGCCTGCAGTGCGAGTCGGTTGCCGAAACCTTTATATCCCCACAAAAACCTTCATAATAAGCCCTGTATCCCCTTTAAAGGGACCCCTAGATTTGCCGCAAAAGCTTTGATTTTGACAGGAGCTGAATGGCTCCGAGCTCGACGGTCGTCAGGTCCACGCTCCTGGGATTCAGGCAAAAGAATGTGGGGATGTAATATAGGATTATCTAGGGATAATGGAAAAGAACATGGAAACTACTACATTACAATAGGGTATATATTGGGGATAGTATGGAATAAGGGAATATAATCCTTATAGAATCCCTATGTTCCCTTTACCCTAGTAACACCCATTAAGGAATTGAGGCGCCCTTTTTTTGGGAGCCCAAGATGTGGGAGTTATAGTGCATGTGGGGGTGGATAGCATCTTGATTCAGTGAACCGCTCTAAAATGTGACTGATGTTAAAGTCATGTAGAGGTTTTCAATTCTGGTCGTTCGTAGGGAATGGAGGAGTGTATCCCCATATCAGTCCTTGAATCTATTCGCGTATGCAAAACATAGTCCCTAGAACCCGCCCGCCTTTCCTCTAAAAACTTTTTACGCGTGTATCGGCCCCATAACCCCATGCAAGGCTATGTACCACTCCCATGACCCTATAAAGGGTTCTATACGCGTCTTATAACCCGATAAACGGCTATGTACCCACATAGATACACACATGTGCTAACACCCCCTGAGTTACTTCTGTTCCTGCGCTGCTTCAGACGTTTCAGAGAGAGTGGAAGGGCTAGCGTGATAGACTTGCTCCGGAACCTGCAGACACGAAGCATGTGAAATGACTTTCTCCAGATTCCGTATGTACTTCTTTCAAAGCACATGGGTAATTCCCAAATTAGGGTGTACCCCTAAATATTAGGTGCCGTAATATAATCTGTGAGCAAACAGGGCCCATAGTTTTGAGAATAACCCACATGAATGCCGCAACAGCCAAAGATATCAGCGACATCCTTGGTTTCCATTAGAGTTTCCTAGACCCTGCTACATACACTATTGAACAGTCTTTGAAACCAGGGAGATACCTATTTAAGATACAATTTCCCCGAGAGTCTTTCATGTTGGAAGTTCGGCCGAAAGCAAGGTTGTCCCTAATTCAAATTGAATTTTGCCTAAGTTCTGTCACATAAATCTGTACAAAGATGACAGATTGAACAAACAGCAATGGAAGTCTAGGCAATCAAGGGTATCCCTTGTTCTTATCAGCTTACTCCCAGAATTTCCTACAAACTCTTCAAGAAAACCTCTTCAATGCAGAAACGATGCAGGAAATCAAGGAGGGACCTCCATTTCTCTTCAAATTTCCTCTAGACGCTTTCATGTATTTAGGAGGACCCCCCACCCCTGTAATAGTGGCATAATAGGAATATAAGAGGACCCTAATATAATCCCTATTATCCCCTATTGTCACTATTACTGGGGGGGGGGGTCCCTACTATATTGTGCTATACAATCTCAAGCAAAATTGCAAGAAGCTGAGGGTGCCGCCAGTTCAAATTATGTGGCCTCAAATGCTGTTTCCTCAAGATTCTTAAGCATAAACGTGTTTGTGAAGACCAAATAAACAACAGCGAAATTCTGCGCAATCAAGAGTATCTCTCGTTCGGGTATCCCTTGTTCTTGTTGTCTTCCTCCCAGATTTTGCTACAAACTTTTCACGAAAACTTTGCACAAAATGATTTAGGGAAGCAAGGGATACCTTTGAACCCTAAACCCTAAACCCATTCCAGGTCCCATAAAAAAAACCCATTCCAGAGTTGAACTTCCTCTAAACTCCTTCGTATAAAGTTCCTCAATATGACTTCATAGCCCAAATATTTGAAACCAACAAGCAGAGGCTGCCCCCATTCACATTATAGTCCCCCTGAAGTAGATAGAATATGGGGCATATGGGGATCTCATTATAATTTACCCAAAGCCATATTCTATCTACTCAAGGGGGAATATATTTACGCTTTGATTCTTTCACTTTACCCTTTACGTCATAGACATTAATTTCAAAAGCAAAGAAGTTGCAAGTAATCGAGGATACCCCCTAGTCCTTGTAGGTCTCTCCAAGATTCTGGTGCATCATTTCCTCAGGAAAACTCTTTTCTTTCAACACAACAAAGGTCTAGGACATCAAGAGTATAATCAATTCTAAGTAAATTTCCTCCAGATTACATCCTGCTCAAAGGGAAAAAAGGGGCTATGTAAAACTAAGGATTCGGGGGTTTAGGGTTTATGGGTTCAGGGTTTAGGGTTACAAGTTGTTATGCAGATTTCAGAAAGCATGAGCAGGGAGGAAATCATTGATACACACTGTCGAAATGGAACTTCATCTATCTGATTGCATGTTTTAGACGTATTGAGATCAAGCCTGCCCCTAAGTCTAGTTGAAATGAATATTCAATAGTGGTTTTGAGTATGTACATATAGAAGGCCCCTAGGCCATCAATGCCAGATACAAAAACACAATGTTTTGCAACGCATCCGCCGGTTTAACAAGACCTGAAACCTCGGCTCAAGTTCTCAGAAACCAGGACATCATGGGAGAAGGTGGCAACACCTATGTTTTCCATGACTTTTGGGGTAGAAATCGTGGAAACATTTGTTTGACCAAACATGGCTTTATCTAATGTTTCCCAAAGTTTCCATGGTCTTGGAGAGATAGCACGCTTTCGGACCCCTAATCTTAAAAATCATGGAAACTGTGGAAAGCTGGTAAAGCCAACGTTCTGCCATGAGCTTTAAGTTGTAATTCATGTGTTGGATCTCAGGCCCCCAGCCTCATAGTTCCCAAGACCATGGAAACTGTGTTTTCTATGATTTCCTCAAAGAGCTCAGAATGCTTAATAGGCGTGGATGCACAAGAAACATGAAACACATCCTATGCATTTTAGGGCCAGCAAGTTTGAAGTCAACTTCCCAAACTAAAGCCACTTCCAAAACATAGACGCAGCAAAGAAACCAAAGGTCAACTGGGGCACATATATATATATATACATACACATATACTTACATGTAGTGGCATGTGCAAAGTCGTAAAGCCCTAAACTCTAAACCCTAAAACTCGCTTCCACCTCTAAGGTGAAGATCATGGAGGCCCGACCGCCTGAGAGGCGACGACCTCAGACTCACAGGTGCCTGAGGAGTTTAGGGTTTGGGGCATACAGGATTACAGGATTTGGGTTTAGGGATCCAGTCATGCACTGTTCCTTAAGCAAGCGCATTCCCTTTCAATTTGAACTGAGCTGCTGATGCAGAGAAATTGGCAAAGAGGGCCGCACTTCGCAGATCATGTACGCGTTTTCCACTAACTTCCCTCAACCAAGTTTTTTCGCGCCGGTCTGACAAAGCGGCCATATCCTACAGGTCTCTTGATTCTGCTGAGAGGAAGGAGCCCCTTCCTATAGTTCATGATATTCGGGGGTCTATGATTGGACGACCATATCGGAAAAAGGAAAGACACATATATACACACACATAGAATATATGTATATATATATATATATGTATGCTTCCCCAAAGACCTGCCGCGGCTTCAGCATGTCGAACCTCATCCATGTTTGCATAGGTGTTCCTTGAGTCTTGGCAAGTCGTTGACCTTTCATTGTTCCGGTCGTAGCCCAGCACTTCCGCCAAAGTCTTGCACATGTCCATATTGCAACATGATGTTTACTTGTCCTCACATTATATATCCCTGTATAGTCCTTGTGTGATCTCCATATACCCCTCCATAACAAAGCCGCTCAGGTCCGGAGTTATGAGACCCCCACCAGGGCTGCCAGCTCCGGACAGTTTGGGGCTTGGCGAGGGTTTCTTCATGGTGGTTACTGGGGAATGGAGTAATGAATCTCCACAGCACGCTTTAAGCGGTCTTACAACATCCTACGATCTACAATCGACTCCCCTTTTTCTCTGCTCACAACCAGTCAGGTTTAGGATTTTGGCGGATGCATGCTTTTTGCGCGGCTAGAGGCTACAGGCAGCTAGGTGAGAGATATGTCTGTTGGAGATTTGATCATGCGCAAAACAGAGTACAATGGCCGAAGAGTAACCCCTAAAACCTAAACCCCGCTCCTGCATCCTTCCGCTTGAAACTTCAACCCGGATCGTTCCTTGCGCTGCTTCGGTCATGCAAGTGGCAAAGCTCCAAACCTACACCCCAAGCCCCAAACGGCAAGCACAGTACTGCCAGCCCGACACCCTAAAGTTCCCTAAGCCCGATATGGGGGTTATATCGGGTTAGGGTTTAGGGTTTGTAGTCCCCCTGAAGTAGATAGAATATGGCTTGGGGTACATTATAATAAGATCCCCATATACCACATATTCTATCTACTTGAGGGGTGGGCTATAAACTGGTTTGAGGTGGCCGCCAGCTTTTTGTGTCTGGCCTCGCCCCCACAACGCAGACCGAGGTCTCGGGGCAGTGCTCCAGGGTTTAAGTTTTAAAGTACTTTCAGGGTTTGGAGTTTAAAGTAGTTAAAGGGTTTAGGGTTAAGGAGCTTGGATAAGCTATCAATGATGGAGAACGAGATGAAAAACAAGATGGACGAGAAGAGTTGTAGAAGATGACATCGAAACTGGATGAACCCGGGATTGATTGTACAAGGATTTTGAGGGTTCCCCCTAAACCTTAAACCTAGGGCTAGGTAGACGACCCAGGTTACAACCAGATCAAGTAAATGCCACTAGTGTTTCGTAATATGCCCGTCAGGTGGCTGAAATTAAAGTTGTTGCAGACTTCCTTTATGGTCCATATGAGCTATAGTCTAAACTCCTTAAAGGGGGTTATATAGGGGTGTGTTATAGGGGCTATTAAGTGTGATACTGGGAGTTTAGATTATAGCTCATATCTCATTATCGCTTGAATCCTACACGTGCCTTGAACCTTCTTCGAACTGTCAGGCCAGAAAGTGATCCCCTACGTTTTTGTCCATGCTGCCCAGTGTAAACCTGTAAGACCGCCCATGAGGCCGAGTCATTCAGGGGTACCTTATTTTGGGTCCCCATAATAACAAGGATAATATTTTGGGGTCCATATTGGGGTCCCCTTAATAGGGCTCTTGATAAAAATTGGTTTGTTACTTCAAGATGTTTTTCCCCTTCATACAGGGGCTTCCAAAAAAAGGACCCAGATTTTTGGAAGAGCCAACTTGTAAGAAAAGGCACAGGTACCTAGCCGCTGCATGTTCCGGGCCCAAGCCCATCAGAACCCATGTTGGAAAGACACCAACATACAAAAATCTCTGGCTTCCAGCTGGTCTACTTCCCTGAAATTTGCCTTAAATTCAAAATCCTTAGATAACCCTACGATATCCTCTATACCCCGTAGATACCTGAGGCCCTTTGCCACGACCAACACCGTGCGCCTCTCAAACCTCTAAATCCACCAAAGTTGCCCCCCCAGAAAAAAATCACTAGCTGGCATTTTTGATTGTTGTATAAGGGAACCAGCTCACAACAAAAACATGAGGGGCCTTAAAATTACCTCGCAGACTCAGATATGCTGAGTGCGCTGCCGACACCAAAAAGGATGCAACTGATATCATCAGAGGGCCAATCATATTCTTCTCAAGGGTAGGGGACTAAATGATAGGGTTATAAGGGGGACCCCCCAGATTTAAACCCCCAAAATAAGCCCCAAATAAGCCTTAAATAAGACTTAATAGCCTTGAATAAGGCCTTAATAGTCCCTACATGTCCCTTATTTTGGGGTTTGTTATGTGGGGAGGCCCCCTTAGGACCCTATGACTAAAAGCCCACGCGTTGAAGCCGTGCTGTTGGGGGTTCTCGTTGCTGACGCAGTTGCTGCGTGAGTTCTGCGAAGCCTGTCTTGGCGATGGAGCTTGGGCCTCAAGTCATCCGGGCGTTTCTGAAAGACGGAGGTACCCCATTCGGACCCAGATAGGGTTTAGGGTTTAGGGTTTAGGGTTTAAGGTTATGAGGGCATGACGGGACGGCCACCGAAGAATTTGCATCCTGCATCCTTGGATGATGTATGGACATTTCTCGAACTGATCTACATGCAACCTCCAAAAATGGCTTCCTTTCATGTTACTGGGGTCCCATTTGGGGGTGTGTTCTGGTACAATGCCCTGTCGACCCACTCAATATCATGGGCCCCTTTCTGGAGGTCTTTTGTGATGGGGATTATACGATACAGGGGGATATATAGGCGGACTTCGTATTGAAAGCTACCAATCCTGCCGCAGGAAGAAACCTATCCACAGAGGCTGACACCACCAAGGGCCACCTCGGTTCTGGAAGACAGCAAACAGCATGAAGCCAGCAGTTGCCTCCTACTTGGTTTTAGAAGTCAGTGTGCAGGATAAAGGTCAAAATCGTGTTAAGCTTTTCTCAATTTACCTTGACAAGACTTGCCGTTGTGTGCTGCATCCGCCTCAAGCTTTCACGATCTAGACATGATCGAGGGGCCTTGGCCCCGAGCAGGCCCTTGCCGCTTTCTTACGGCTTTCATATCATGGTCCGGACTCAGAAAGAGGAGGACCCACCGATCAAACCACATGAAGTGGCACAGCGCTCTCTCGAAGTCCTGCTGCTCATGTGGGCGTGGCTCAAATGCTGGATGGTCATCTGCAGCGCTGGCTATAACGTTTGCACACGGCCTAACGCCGATGTTAGAGACGTTGCGCCGCTGGCAGTGCTCCTCGTGGGCCTAGCTGCAACCAGCATATTGGGCTGCCATCATTACCGCAAGCAAGGCAGAGCTGTCAACGCTTGCATTGCGGCGTTGAACTTGGACACTCCCTACTTGGCGTGTGCTCACGGGGTGAGCATTGCCTGCGGTAGAACGAACTCTGACTGGGAAAAGCTCAAGATTCGGCATTCCATCTGGCGGAGTCTCCCGCTGGCCATGATCACCTTTGTTCTTGCGTCTCGAGCTGTTTTTGAGATTCCGATCTGCCAAGGGGCAGCATCAGCTTCTGCAATGGCAGTTTCAACTTTTCCTGAGCTTGCCAAGAAGTCAGAGTGGGCAGACGACTTGCACAGAGACTTGAACGTGGGCGTGCGAGACATTCTGCAATTCCAAGTCGGGAGCGCTGAAAAGGTGCCTTCAGATCTAAAAGGGGAGAAGGGAAAGCAGATTGCAATGCTGGCTTTGCAAGTGGAGCATAGTGCTTGGGACGCATTGCACTGCCATGATTCAAAGTGGCAGAAAATGACTCTCCCTTTCAGCCAGGACTGTTCTCAACACTGGATTTCAGGACGACCTGTAAGCTTGGAGGAAGATGGTACTCTCGGAAGTATTGGCTCGGGTAGCATCCTGGCCATGAACTTTGTGCTGTGGCAAGAAATCAGGCAACAACTCTTGCAGCAAGAGGCCAGTTTGAAGCCCGCCCTGCAGACTTTCCTGAAGGAGTACAAAAAAGAAAGCTGGGTTGGATTCAGAGGTTATTGGGGCAGCAAACTGTATTCATGGGAGAGCTTTCTGGATAAAGCCACAGAAGCATTTCTCCAGGGTCGCGAACAGCAACGTGTCACAGCCGTGCAATCAGGCCGAGTCTTGAACCCAAATAACCACCGCACCATATCCATCTCACACATTTTGTCTGCATGATTCTGAGCTTCACACGTCCACGACTTTTTATGTTCACCTGAATCTGCAAGGCCGACCTTGGACGATGAACCTCGGCAACTTCCAGCTGTACATCGAGCGTGGCTGGAGGTTACAGGTGCTCCAGACTTTTGTGCTGCTTTTGGCAGCCCTTCTCCCAATCCGCAAGCATGTTCTCGAGACCTGCCATATTACGTCGCGAGCAGATGTGGGCCTGGTAACAATACACACGACGCTGGACATGACATGCCTTGTAGGAACATGGCTTCTATTTGCAGTGGCACCTGCAGCGCTCCAATTCGGCAAAGTGGCTAGAACGCTGGTAAAGGAGCTCTTTCCCTTGGCCGAGAAGGTGTTCCTTGCCATGTCCAGCCTAGTGGACTACGAGAAGCAGATGCCCAAGATGCTGGCTGAGTTGTCTCATTCACATGGACCTCAGTTTCTGCGCAACCTCCAGGAGGGAATTCAAAAACTGGAATGGGACAGTTCTTTCATCCTCCGGCAAGCTGCTGGCTCGATGATGTTTCTTTTGACGTCCGCGGCAATTGCCGGAGCCCTCTTTCCAAAAAAAACATTTTCGCAGTACATGGCAGTGGGTATTTGCGGGCCTTTATGGCTGTTGGGCAAAGACCCAAAGGACACGTCAGTTCGTGGTGCTTACGTTGCTATGGCCTGTAGGAGCCTTCTTTTCTTGACCATCGTCGGGTTCAGGTGGCTGTACATAGATCGCTTCTCTGTGGAGCTCTACACAGCAGCCGTTTTCAACAGGTTAGTGGAAGTAGATGCCCTGCGGCTATGGGCAGTCGCACTTCTCGCCCTGCATTGCTCATCCGGGCTTGCAGCTCTTTATGGTGCGCAGAAGAGCTTAGAAGCTGCTCGGGCTTTGGGACCTGCAGAGGAGCCCACCTCACATGATCCTCCTGGCAGGATTTATGGCACTTTCCCGAGCCCAGGCAGTCCTAGTGTGCCATGACCGTATGGTGCCACAGAGCACCCTTGTCGAAGTTGCAAAAAGCTCTTCTTTGCCGCATGTCTGAAGGCCTAAGGTGTACCCTTGAGGAATGACGAGGAACAATTCCATGTCCATGCCAACCTTCACGGCCCCTTTCCAGATCCTCCAAAGATCTCCAAAGCCTAGACAGCTTTCCCTGTTGCAATCCCCATCTGCATACTCCGCTGATCCCGTTCAGGATTCCATGTGCTCATCTGGAAGAACTGTCACGTTCCAATTTGTTCCTGGGGGGTTTTGTCAGGTAGCATGCTTTTTCTCAAGGCCGGTAGTTGGGGGGGTTCCTGGGGACTCAGTCCACTGCCATAGGAGGTTTCCAGTTATCCCGTGCCTCACAGAACAGGATCCAGGCCAACAAGCCTGCTAAAGTCATGAGAAGTTCAATTTCTGATCTCTGAAATTGATGTCTGTGACAAGAAGTTCTTGGGAAAAGCAACATAGTGTTTTGAGCGCCCGGTGTTAGCACTGCCTTAAACTAAATAGGCATGCCACCGAGAAAGCAGCAGTCGTAATGTCTGACACCAACATTTCAAAACGTCATCTGTGGCCGAACGGTCAACATTTTTGGGCCACCCAGTAGCTGAGTCGTGATGATGGCATGTCACCCAAGCTGAGGTGGTGTACTGCAACGTTTTCCAGGACCATGAAACCGGGGAATCCAAGTGCAGTGCAAAACTTGAGCGCTGTCCTCAGATTGACTCTGGATGAGGGTCCGGGGTTTAGGGTGTAGGGGGGGTCCCTCGCAGAGGTGTTGAAGGCCAGAAGGACCACGACATTTTACCCTGAAATATTTCCTTTCCAGACGGTTTTGAACACCATAAAGCTCCATCGCCAGCCAGTGCCACAAAAAACTGCAAATTCGAAGAACCTTGACGTCGAGTCTGTTCCTTTTACTTGGAGGGTCAGAGGGACTTAGTAAGTATACTAATAACCCATATAAGCCGCATAATTACCTTCGTTATCCCCATTATTAACCTACTTACTAGCTCCCCCTGAGCCTCCAAGTAGGGTTTCACTGCCACCAAGAGGATATGTGTTGCTGAGACACGCGCTGGCAGCATGTGGCCCACGGATTAGCCCAACGCTTGCCAGACTGCCTAGCATAACGGACTTTCTTCAATGCTACAAGGGTGATGGTGCAGTCAACTTACTGGGAGTTAGCAGGTAAGAAGGGAACATAGGAATCTCATATCCCCTACTAACACTAATAAGGAGCCTATTGTGATGTAGTAGAAATTGCCATATTCTTTTCCATTGTCCCCATACAACCGTATGTTATACCCCTATTTCCCTACTAAGCACCAGTAAGTCAAAGGAAGAGATCCTATGGCTCACTGGTGGTTACTACGAAATAAGGGAATAGAATCCCCACATAGATATATACCCTAATATGTTGTATTCCCTGATTCCCTATACTGACCCTGAGCCCGAAACATTTTTTAGACATATTCCCTTATTCCCTGCTGATTCTAAACCCCAAACCCTAATATTATATATACCCTTATCCCCCATCAATACTAATATAGAGCTTATTGTAATGTAGTAGAAATTGCCATGTTCTTTTCCATTGCCCCTATACAACCGTACCTTATTCCCTACTAACCCCCAGTAACTAGATCCTATAGTTAAGAGGTTGGCCTCCGCAGATCTCGTGGACAAAGCTCTGCGGGACAGCTTCGGGAATTGTACTGTTGCTTGAGGGGGAGTGGGGGAGTGAATGGAGGGTTTAGGGCTTAGGGTAGGGGAGTGGATATAGATACCATTTTGGGGGTATATGTGGGATTATCTAGGGATTACTACAGGGATCCACTCCCCCTTAAGCAGCAGCGAGGAATGGTATGTCTGCACACACGAGCTCTCAGGGCAGTAGGCTACTCACCTTGAGAACATATTAAAAATTGAGACCGCTGCCAGATGAGGTGTTCTAGCAGCTTTGGTGCCGCATGACCCTTAATGAGTGTTCCATAGGTCAGATGAGTGTTCCATAGGTCAGAGGGCACAGGAAAGGTGTTGTCACTTCCAACCTGAGTTACCCGGACCCAAAGTGCTGGAACCGAGCAGACATGATGATTCTTTTCCTTGCTGATGCCACCGTACTTCTTTATTGCTGAGCAGCATCACTGTCAGAATTTGCCTTCTCGTTGTCATGGGCATCAGTTTTCACAACTGCGCAAAAAACTTTCAACGTGGAGGCTGAGCGCAGTAGTTCGCGGCTCTGCAGGAGCTGGAGGGTGTGCAGCTGGAGGGGGGTCGATTGTCCCTCCGCCGACCAGGCCATCGGGTTCTAGGCCTTGAGGGTCCCGTCCCGTATGTAAGGACCCTTGTCCGTAAGGTGGTTGCATTTCGGGGGGCACACAGTTGTGAAAGCGAATGCAGGTTCACATGGACTTCAGCCCAATGCGTTATGGGTTTATCGAGCAATTATGACGCAGCACTTTCACCGCTCACGCCTTCGTTCAACTGAATACGGATTGAATGTGAGATTCTGTGCAGATACTCAGAGATGCGATGACAGGCTGCTTGTGGTTGTAGATGTGAAGCTTGCCTGTTCATTGTCCCAATAGCGCATACAGAGATCCGCAGCCTTATTGTCAAATTGGTTGCTATGACTCCTTTTTGGCTGCTTGCTCCAGACTGAGCATGCGCAGTTGCTTCGGCGCTGAAGGCGAAGCCCGGCAACCTCTAGCCCCAGATGGCCGTACGATTTTCCTGGGAGGCTTCGGATAGGGAATGTTGCTGCCATGTACTAACTACTAAGCCTGCTGCTGCGGCTGCTGCCGGTACCAATATAGCACCTGCAACTCCACCGACACCGCCACCGATGGTGATTGCGGTAGTGTTTCCGTGGACGTGGTGCACAAGGCACATAAAATGCCAGTGGCTAAAAGAACTGTAAGAAAAGGCTGAGTTGTGTAGGGGTGCAGTTGATGGCCTCTGCAAACCACACGGAAGGGCAGATGCTGCTACTGCAGCAGTCCAATGTTGTACCATCAGCTAGGCTTGCTGCAACGATGGCTCGCGATTGCAGGCCTTGCAGTTCCATCTCTGTAGCCTCTGCCCGCATTTTAATTGATTTTTCGTATCACTTTCCGATTCTCAACTCAGATGCTGGCATAGCGCAATATTCACCAAGCATCACAGGCGCTGACGCCCCAAGGCCATCCCCATCCTGAATTTATAGAGCCTAGCATCCAGCAAGCTGCTTAAGTAGTGCAACCCTACTAGAAAGCTTTCCACATCAGCTATCGTCAAAACTCCTTAAAGTTATATAGGGGACTACTATAGGNNGGGGGATACGAGGAGTTCAGACTAGGGCTCTATCAAAGTTCTGCATTCTGTGCAGGGCTAAGTTGGGACGTCGACTCTGACGCCCTGAAAGCTTTCGCCAGCCGGGTTGGTGAGGCCTGGTAAAGAATCCGCTCGCCTGAGGGGGTTTAGGGTAAGCCTCCCTGATACTGAGCCCTCACCCCAAACATAATATGACATGGTACCCCTCTATCTACATGTATATTTTTTTTCAGGGGGAAGACTTATACTTACTACTCTTCTTGTTGGGGAGGGGGGTTGGAGGGTATGTTGCGGGTGGTGATTGGTCACCAAAATACCCGTACCCCATATTAACATCTTGAGGGGGGGGGGGGTTCTATTGAGAATGCTTTATTTCATGACTCATCATCATGAAGTTTGTTATGGTGTCGTCATGTTCATTTCTATTGCGTTGGCGCTGGTTTTTATGTCAGTATTGCTAGAAGGTGCATAGGCAGCTGCTTTACAGTTGCTGTTGCTTGTCTTGCTTTTGCATGTGTCATCTTTTTCATACTTATTCTGGGATGGGTAAGAAGATCGCTATAGCAGTCCGTGAACGTAATGCCCTGTAGCCTATTCCCCAACGCCTGGCGACATAAAACTCTCGCACTGTTGGTTTAGAGTGCAGTGGTTGGGTCATGCTGGTAAAGTAGTGATCGAAAATGCGGCAATCCTGAGAAACCCTCATGCAAAATCCTACGAGCACAAGGCCAGAAGGATAGTGCGGTTGTCGGTTAGAGGCTCCTGTTACAGGACCTTGCTGGGCCCAAGGGCAGCTTTGACAGATGATCCCCTCCCTTTACTGTTGATGCGGCCAGGTCACCTATGCTGCGGTGTTCACCAACAAAGACACGGGAAAGTCCAAGGGCTCAGGCGGAAAGGGCCATAATTGTTCATGTGCGAACTAGCTCTTTTTGTCAAGCCACTAGTGTTGTCTATAATAGTACATAGAAGTTGACCGCATCCACTTACAGCTTGGTTTTTCTTTGCCTAGCACAAACAGTCAAAATGTTGAGCAGCTGCCAGATTGTGGGTTTGACACCTGACTGACAATTTAGCAGTGCAACTTCAGCTGAACCCGGCACTCTCTATATTACCGGTGGTTAGCAGGGAATAAGNNGAGCAACAGTCTAAACTCCTTAAAGGGGGTTATACAGGGGTTTATAGGGGACAATTGAAAGAGCTTATTAAGGAGGATACGAGGAGTGTAGACTATAGGCCATATGAAGTATTCCCTTAATCCTTACTAAGCACCAGTAAGCTATTGGCCAGAAGATCAAGCTTGCCTCCACAGGGGTAGGCTTGAAAATGTTTGTTAATTCTTGTTACTCTAAATCCCTATTTAAACCTTGTAAAGCCATAACACCCTAAATCCTAAACCCTAAATACTACAGTAGTTTGCGTTTTCTTTTCCATTATTACTATGTAACCCTAAACCCAAAGCCCTAAATCCTATACTAGTTTCCATTTTCTTTTCCATTATACCTCTATATAGCCCTAAACCCTAACCCCGAAACCCTAAGCCCAAACCCCATACCGAACCTACCGTAGTCCAGGCAAGGTCCAGTTTGCCAACACAGAGCTTGCCAGCAAAGCCGTTGAGGCGAGCTTGGGCGGAAGTAGGGGGTACTCAAAAATATATGTATACATATAGGGTTTAGGATTAGTAGCGGGCATTATATAAATCACGTAAATACATATAGTATTCAGGATTAGTAGGGGGCATTATATAATATATGTAAATCCATGTAGGGTGTAGGATTAGTCAGGGGCATGATCTAAACTATGTAAATACATACAGCGTTTAGGATCAGTAGGGGGGAACTATATAAATTATGTGAATATACATAGGGTGTATATATATATGCATATATAGGGTTTAGCGTCAATAGGGGATATTTTTAAGTTAGAGATATATTGGGTTTAGGGTTAGTAGGGGATTATATGTGTACATCGGGTTTCGGTGTCTGCTTTGCATCCGATGTGTTGCTTCTCGGAGTGTATGTCTGGAGTGATATAAGTGACAGGTGAGTAAGGTCAGGATATCAAACTGGCAAACATACGTAGCCCGCATTTGTTGTGCACAGAACGACAGCGGCATCCACAGTTTGAGAGCCCTCTCTATGTTGTTACTGTGCGTGCGACCGGGCCATGAAGAATTCCACTTGCCACCGGAACCCTAGCCTGCGTAACGCGCTATTCTCTTGTGTGCTTCTTATACTACATGAGTCCGGGCACTTTGTCGTTTCACGTCCACTACTCCTTGCATGTCTTCGTTCTCTTCAACTGAGAGCGTGAAGAAGCCCAATGTATACGAGTCTCTGTTGTTACAGCTACAGCCACCACCTCCACCACATCATGCGCCCTTCATCAGCAACTACAAGGTAGTTTCCATAACTAGTTGGACCCGGATACTCCTATCATGGGGACCGCCCGAAAAGATGCCCCTAATTTTGGGAAACCCTGTATAGCCCATTATATATATATATATCAGTCTCCATTGTCTTTTCCATTATCCTTATATAACCCCACTATAACCTTAGTATCACAGAAGTTTCCATTTTCTTTTCCATTATCCTTATATAACCCCAATATAACCTTAGTATTACAGTAGTTTCCATTTTCTTTTCCATTATCCCCATGTCCTTGCCAGCCTTGGGGGATGTAAGCACTGGCAGCCAGCGTGCCTCCATTGCCAAACGTCTTGATGAACTGACGGGCAAGCCCCGCAATCTAGGTAATTACTTCTTCTCCGTAACTCCTGCCTAGACGAGTTTTGGCAGCCCTCAGAAAGCCAAGATTACCATACAGTGATGTATACTGAAGCTGCTTGCCAGCATTTGCCCGACTATTCGATCAGGATAGTTGCAAAAGTATGAAGACTGTACCAGACGAAGCATGGGCAAAGCAGCAGTCGCAGGAATGCCAGTGCCAATAATGACATGTCTCTCTCTCTACATCTCCTTACTATTGAGACTAATCCGAGCACCAGATCAATAAAAGGGACCATATTTAAAGAAAAAAAATTGGGAAAATTAGCGGCCAAAGACTAGTTTAGAATAGGTGGCATTTCGTAGGGGGAAAAGGGACCAGAATTAAAGAAAATTTTTTGGGGGACCTATCCTGATAGTAGAATTAAGGAAGTAATTTAAGCTAAACTTGCTGCAAAAAGCTTCAGTGCTGCTGCTGCTGCTTTAAGCTCCAGCTCCATTAACTTTTGCTTCTGCTTACTGCTTTCTAAATC
>CAJNIZ010044083.1:48820-61306 GCA_905231905.1 Symbiodinium pilosum
TACCAAGGCTGCCCCACAGCAGCCCGAACCAGAATTGGAAAAGGGACCACATTAGTAGAAAATAATTCTGCAGAGCCTGCTGGTATTAAAAATTCCTTTAAACATCAATTGTAATTGAATTATAGTTCCGCTCGAAACCAATTTGCAATCAAACTATACTTTCCTCAAAACTAAATGAAATCAAATTGAGTTCCATATAACTTCATCTGAAATATGATTAAAATTCTTTTTCATACCAAGTTGAATTCCACTTAAAATCAATTGAAATCGAATTAAATTCCATTTGAGTACTAGAGCTCCAAGAGCCTCGAGGATTTTCAATAGAGGTTCGATACATTCCTATTCAGTTTGTACTAGAGCTCCAAGAGCCCACAGAGATGATTAATAGAGATTCAATACAGTCTTATTCAGTTTGTACTACAGCTCCAAGAGTCCCAATCATTCTTTTAATCTGGCGCCATCCATTTCTTATGCTGGCGGGGGGAGGGGGGGGGGGCGGCCCCCCCCAAATTAATCCGGTGCTAGGATTAACAGTGCGGCACGACTTCAGTAGACTAGAATACCACAATTCTCATTGTATATGGTACCTAAAGTCGCGCGGATGTTTTATGTCAACCGTAGTACAAAAATCAGCCCAGCCTGCAACCCCAAACGCTCAAATCAGCCGGCTGCGCCAGAAGCAGAACCCCCGTCCTTACTGGCGGTTAGTAGTTGGGAATGGAAGAACGGAGCTGTATAGGGTTTGAGGGTTTAGGGTTTAAGTAATTATAGCATTCCCACAAAGGGATTACGTAAACTTAATCCTATACCCCATCTTTCTTTATTGCCTACTAACGACTGGCAAGTATCTCGTCCCCATCCATAACATGCTTTTTGTAAATACTCTTTATCCTTCTAAAGCCTTAGACAAAGAAAGACAGTTTCCATTTCATGTTCCATTCGTTTTTGATTTGACCCCTCATTCTAACCCCAAACCCTAAAACTCCTGAAGCTGATTGCTGTAGATGATTATGGACCTTCCTTTGGTAACTCAGCGGCGTCGGACAGCGTGTAGTTAGTATCCGGTGCAGGGGGCGGTCAGGTCCCCATAAGCTGTCTCAGTCACGGGGTGCTTTAGTCTAAGGTTTGAAGTATGGGCCCCTAATANNTTTTTAGGGGGATTCTAGGGACCCGGGTACATATAGAGTATATAGTAGGTATATAAGGACCCGGATTGTCACCTTGCGATGCTGTATGGCCATGCAAGCAGCAACAAGCCTTCAGGAGTTGTCCGGCCAAGAGCTCATGGGTCGCGAGGCTGGGCCTACTGCAGGGGTCTACAACTCCAGCTTCCCTTCAAATCAATTATAGAGGCATCGGCATAATGCAGGGATGTTTCGGGTCCTCTTGAAAGGGGTTCTTTAGGGATTGAGTATGGAGACATAGGGTTCCTTTTGAGCCGTGATATGGGCATATGTACGGACATCTAGGAGTGTTAGGGCCTATTAATTCGAATAGAGGAGAGTCCAATTGACAACGAAAATGAGATAGGGGTTTACATAGGGGTGTACATATGGCCTATCTCATTCGACTACTTTTTTGGGGTGGTATGTTCTAAGTTCTACCACGGATAAGGATCAGAATCATTAGGGAATGATATTGGTAGTTATTCTAGTTTTCTCGACGGTTGGCTGGAGCTTGGTGAGTATGGACTAGAATTCAGAGGAATTTGGATTAAAGGGATTCGAACGAGGCGCCAGATGTGTGTCAGCATTTATGGGTGCCCCCACCCCCTGGCCCCCGCCCACTGGTCCATGATATAGAGTATGATTAGCCTACCCCAGCCCCCTGTGGTCCTGTTGTCTGGGTTTGGTGGTTTAAGTTAGAGGTTAGATTAGATTTGTAGTAGAGTATAATCCGAGGGTTTAGAGCGAAGGTTTACGTAGGGTTCATAGGTTGTAGAGCAGGTTTAGAACAGGTTCGAGACAGGTCTTTCGGAAGGGTTTACCGAGGGTTTATACAGAGTATCAAGGTCTTATAGAGTCTTATAGAAGGTTTGCAGGAGGTTCATAGCTTTTATCGACGGTTTGTAAAAGATCAGAGAATTTTCTGGAGGGTCGTGGCGGGCTTATAATACAAGAGTTTCATGGAAGTTTATTATTGGGGGGTTTATAGAGGGCCCTCCACGTGCCCTGGGTCGTGTGTAGAGGGTTTATAGAATGTTTGAAAGAGGGTTTGCTATCCCATACGGGACGGGGAATGCGGAGCGCAGACGCATATAGGGCACAGAGATTACTATAGGAACCCATTCCCTGCATTCCCTGTGAGACTTTTCGCAAGCCCAGGATGAGCCATAACCGCATACCTCCCTCTGAGGGGACGAGGGGCCGCTTCTGACGTGTTGGACTCGCCCGCAACGTGGGCTCAAGCGGTGGAGTGATGCGCCGCTTGGGGCAGCCTTGGCCCTGGGCGGCTCAGCACAATTGGCTACGGTTCAGGGTTAAGGGTTTAGGGTATGTGCGACCACTGTAGCTTCCCCCTTTTGGGGTCCTGGTATTCAAGATCCTGATTTGCGGTGGTCTGTGTTGAGCTCGGTTTTCGCATGCATGCTACTTTTTCAGATGTTCGCGCTTGCCGTCTTGGATTTGACTTGCGGGGCTTCCCGTGCTTCGAAAAAAGCAGTCTGAGAGCGGCAGACAGGACCGGCAAGTCCATTTTTCCAAAGTTGGGAGCTTAGTTAGAATGTACTTATGGTCTGGGGATATGTCATCATGTTATATCATATAATATGAAGCTCAGTTATATTCTGCCCTACACCCGAAACCCTAAACATTGTAATGGTATTTTTACAGCATGGCCGTTCCGGGGCCTGACCCGGCTACCGGGAGTGGCCCTGGTCATGTTAGTAAACCTTTGGGGTACCGGGTTTGGGGTTTAGGGTTCAAGATTTGGAGTTCAGATTTTGAAGTTTTGGGGCTTAAGGTTAAGGTATTCTGCTAGGTGTTGCCAACGCATAGTTCCTTTGTGAACATTTGGCAGAATTAAACGTGCGGGGGGGGGGGGTGTTTCTTAAGGTCTTCACAAAGAAGGGACCATTGGGAACACATTTCCTGCAAGGGGGATCCCAGGTATTTCGAACAACCATCACGTAAGAACCTCGTGTTTGGATGTTTGTAGTACGACTGCATCTTTTATCCCGTGGTGGTAAGTTGGGGCCAAGTGTATTCTAGCATCAATAAGCCAGGATGTGAACAGGATACGTATGGGGACGGAGGCACAGACTCCGTGAAAGGAAGCTTGGGGGGAAGCACGGACCTAAATAAGCTTAATTTCAAGGAGATGCAGGAAGCCTCACAAGGGAGTAGGATTGCTTAGATATTCGCAGAAAGCTTGTTTTTCCTTGGCTGGACCAGGCACCTTACGCCCGAAAACAAGGGGCCACATGCAAGTCTGGCTGTTTCATATGGAGATTGGCATACATAAGCTCCCAAAAAGAGGAACCCCTGTTTGGTGCATGTGTATGGCCTCGCATATGAAGAATTACCGTGTTTGTTTGCATAGCTTGTTGTAAGGATCTGGGCGCTGCCGCTGGTTCCTAAACTTGTATGCTCCTGTGGCTGTAGCCGAGGTTTGGGCATGCAAATCAACAGATTAAGCGTGCTTGGTGCCCATCTATGTCTGCAGAGGCACAGCATGTCCAGTGCATCTTGCATACCTGAAACACATCAAGCCAGCTTCTTCTGCGCTGGTATGCGGGCAGGCTGGTGTGACTGGACATATCACTCCGGCCGCAGATGGCACTGAGAATGTGTACTTCTATGGCGCCTTGCTGCAAGATGCAAGCTTGGTTTGGCACAGCGGGCAGAGCTTGAAGTGCGGCCGGTGTAGAAGCATGAGTTCATGAAGCATGTCATTGAAGCGTCCTTAATGCAAGGTCCGAACAACGCAGGAAACATCCTTACTGGAAGCTAGACGGGGATAAGGGCATATGATCCGTACATAATCCCTGTATAATCTACATCCTTATCTACATATAGGTATACATATGTACAAAAATACACACTCTTCTCCCCCATTAACTCCCAGTAAGAATCTCCAATGCAGGTGTGGTAAAATCTTACAGCGAGCAAGAGGGCTCGGGCTTGGTGACCTCAAGTGAGTCTGCCGCATTATTTGGCCAAGATGTATACCTCACAAAGGAGGCCCGGCGAGGGTTTAGGGTTTGTAGTCCCCTTTAAGTAGATAGATATCGCTTTGGGTATATTATAATAAGGTCCCCATATACCCCATATTCTGTCTACTTAAGGGGGAACGTAGGGTTAAGGGTTTTAAGGGTATACCGGTATACTTCACAAAGGAGGCCCGCCACGGCTCGAAGAGGCTAGACAGGGATGCCTAAGGGTTATGTGGGCCAGAATTATATAAGGGTACAGCAGCTTTTTTGGGGGAACCTATGATTAGGAATCCAGGATTCTGGAGTTTGTATTGGGACCCCCCTCGTGAGGAAACTTTACTTTATAGAGGTCTTCACGGATTTTAGGTGTTTGGGCTTTAGGGGTGCTACTCAAGATTATGGGGCCCACTTTTGGGTGTGCTTTAGACAGAGACCTACTGTTTTGGAGCATGGTGCCAGGGGGACCCCTGTTTTGAGAGGTATTCCAACAGCGTTCATGTGGAACATGGTTGCAGGGTTGGATGGAGGGGGTCCATTTCAGTTCCTGCGGAATTAGGTGTGCTGCTGGGTTTCCTTGATGTTCCCCTTTAGTTACCATTATGGATAACGCCCGCTTTTTGAATGAGCGGCGAGAGGCACCAACGGCCCGGATGCCGGATGAGCAACGGCCCCTTAATTTTGTTATGCGCCGTAGGCTTGTAATTACATTTTTTGATGAGGCTTCCTTACTTCAATTGGTGCATTTATGCATTCAGTGTCCGATTAAGGGCACCATGCAACAAGATTCTACCATATGTAATCCACTTCACTTGCCTCAACATGCCCAACCCTGAGGTCCTGCAACCTGTGCTACCACCACCTTAGCACCCCGCCAAAGGCACCAACAAGCTTGTTTTCGTGTTTTTTGGAACCCTAAACCCTTAACCCCAAAATCCTATTCCCTAAACACTAGACCACTACTGGTTTTTGGGGGCTTATTCGGGTCTGGTGTCTGTGTGTAGGATACGGAGAGCAAAGGATCCTAACCACCTCAGACAGGAGTCTGAGAAATGGGAGCTTCACGGGGTTTATAGGAATATATGGGGGTATGATTAGGCTCTAAGGTTTCCCAAAATTACGGGTATCTCCCGAAGGCTCCCATAATAAGGATTATATTATTTGGGGATCTTCATTGGGGTCCCCCTATTTAGGGAAACTACGAAAATTGTTCCAAACGAAGCGGCCTCAGACAGTGAGAATGGTTGTAGTAGCCGTGCTCATTACTCATGTTCATATGTAGTTCGCGATAACGACCCTCAAATTCATGAGTGGCGATAATAAGGTCTACAGATAGGACAATTGTAGGTGCAACCTCACTTTAGGAGAGTAATAGCAGAGCCAAGAATATGCACTCCCCTACACAAACATAGACCCTGAAAAAGGGCCCTATAGAGGTTGCAGCCCCGTCAGAATTCCATGGGAGGGTAGCTACCAACCGTCAAGCAGGAAGCTTCTGCGGCTTCGAGAGATCCTGCACCCCGGCTAGAAAACGTAGCTTGCGCTCAAGGGGCCGAAATTTGATTTTATTTGCTGCTATTGCCCAGTGGACGACAGAAGCTTTACATGTTCGCAGATGCCAGCCAGGATGCAGCAAGCAGTCCTGATCAAGTCAGGCTTGGTTATGATGATTCCTAGTTACTGTGGGTATGTTGACCGTGTGCTGATATATGGCAATTTCCCAAAATTAGGGGTACCCTCCCTTCTTGGGGGGTCCCAATAATAAGGATAATAGTATATTTAGGTTATATTGGGGTCCCCTCATTTAAGGCAACTGCCATATGTACCTTGCTGTCAAGGTGGTGGGCCCACCGTCTGGCTCAGAGTCGGGTGTGCCCCAGGACGCGGACAGTTGAGGAAGAAACCTGCAAATCTCAAACCGGAATGGTCCATGATGCGGGTGCTGTGAGGCGGAATGATCCAAACTATATCTGGGTACTTGGAATTTATACAAGGGAAGCTTTGGCAACCTAGCCTCCGCCCTGAACGTTGGCTTTAAACCCCCTTGAGTCACTGCTGGAACTTTGGGAGGTTTTCTAGGTCGCGAGCAACCATCACTTGTTGGCATACTTTAATTCGTTAGCGGAGCTAACAAAGTGCATGTATAGGGCCGAGCGTCTTGAGCCTAGCGTTCTTCAGCGGATCTATCTCAAACAAGCTTGGAGATCAAATATTCGAGCGCTAGAGCAGCGTCATCTTGCTGGTAATTGCCAGGAGGGGCAGCCAGTGAAGTTCCAGGTGACACGCAACAGCAACTCAACTAAAGTAACTAATTAAAGAGGGTTTAGGGTATAGGGATTAGGGTATAGGGTATAGGAATTAGGGTTTACAGGGTTTAGGGTCTAGGGCTCAGGTTTTCGGATTTCCTTGGTTGGCCGGTGAAATCTCTATTGTCTCACGTTCTCGAAATATAACTCGTATCTTTTAGGAGCACCTCCCCACCCCGTAATAGTAGAACAGGAATATAAGAGGACCCTAGTATAGTCCTGATTATCCATTATAGCCACTGTTACAGGGTGGGGGCTCCACCTAAGGTATCTCTGCATGGACCAGCTTTCGTCGAGCCTTGTTCTTGATGTCCTACTTGGAGGGACAGGGGGACTTAGTAAGTATTTTCATGCCCTCTATAAGCTGCGTCGTAACCCCACTTATCCCCATTATCAACCTACTTACTTAGCCCCCCTGGCCGACATCCCTTGCAAAACCTCCGCTTGCAACCCGCGAAGCGCCTTCAGGTTGCGTAGCTGGCGAACTGAGAGAAGAACCTGATAAGATTGAGCAATCTGCAGTAAGGCCACAACGTGGTGGCTTTGGGAGCTTTCTCAGTATACTTGCCATTTTGCGATCCCTGAGCCCTTCAGGTGCCAACCTCCTCAAAACCCGTACCCTAAATAGTAGTTTCCATTCGATTTTCCATTATCCCAATATAACCCCAATATAATCCCTATATAATCCCTATACTCCCTATAGTTTCCATTTTCTTTTCCATTATCCCAATATAACCCCAATATATACCCTATTATGATGAAGTAGTTTCCATTTCATTTTCCATTATCCCAATATAACCCCAATATAATCCCTATCATCCCTAGAATCCCTATAGTTTCCATTTGATTTTCCGCTTAGGCGAGGGCCGCCTCCAAGCTGTGAACACAGCGGCCGTCCGGGCCATGACGCTGATCTCAAAATATATCACCCGAATATAGCCCCTAGATAATCCCTATATAACCCCAATATAACCCCACTACGACCCCAATATAGCCTCAAAGCTGAGCATGATTTTGGACTTTTCGGGTTTTCCCATTTTGGGGGACTGCGAGTTGATAAAGCTGCTTTGGGATTTACGCCTGGGGGACTTGGTTACTTGGTTAGCAAGTAGACTCATGGTCAAATTGGCTGGTGATCACGAGTGATAAGTACACTCACTAAGCTCAGATTGCTCTGAGGAACGTTGCAGTTCGGCAATATACTACAATGATCCCGTCATCCCCCCTTGTCGCAGGGAGAGAAGATAGGTCAGGCACTGCCCTGTACTAGACAACGCTACACCCTAAATAGTAGTTTCCATTTGATTTTCCATTATCCTAATACAAGCCCAATATAATCCCTATATAATCCCTATAATCCCTATAGTTTCCATTTGATTTTCCATTATCCCGATATAACCCCAATATATACCCTATTATAATGAAGTAGTTTCCATTTCATTTTCCATTTTCTTTTCCATTTGATTTGTAATATTACCCCAATGGGTACAAAACACCTAAAACAGGATTCCGGTGGCCTGGGAGCTTAACATTCGGAACATGAAAGTGGATTGGGGTAATATTGGGATAATGGAAAATAAAATGGAAACTACTATAATGGGTTATATAGGGGTTATAGGGACTATATTGGGGTTTATATTGGGATAATGGAAAAGAAAATGGAAACTACTATAATGGGTTATATAGGGGTTATAGGGACTGTATTGGGGTTTATATTGGGATAATGGAAAAGAAAATGGAAACTACTATGGTATATTGGGTTTACATTGGGATAATGGAATAATGGAGAATCAAATGGAAAAGAAAATGGACATGAAATGGAAACTTGGATTATATAGGGGATTATAAGTCGAATGCATCATAAGAAATCGGACCAAACTGGAATGGGCTTTTCCAGAAGGATACATGGCTAGCGGGCGCTTAGTGTCCACATCATTTTGTTAAACTTGCTTGCAATCATACAGTGTCTCAGCGCCAAGCATGCAGCTGCAATTTTAAACCTAGCTGCGGCATGGATTCCCAGCAAGGACCTCATCAATCTCACGATGCGTGTCGGAAAGGAGTCGGACAGCATTGCAGCGGTAAGCTTGCCTTTCCAGAGACCAAGACCCCGACAGAACTGTGATCTCGTTGTTCAAGTTGCGCAGTCTCTCCCCCCCAAAATTGTTTATTTGATTTGCCCCGACCTTGCAGCAACCAGTCCCATTTCGAAGCTTTTCCAAGGATAGGCGATGTGGCACAACTGCCTCGAGACAGGGACGCCACTGGAATCCTGGCTACTCTGGCCGCAGCTCAGTGGCTGGGGACTTTTTTTGCTTGGTGGGGAAGACCTTAAATGAAGTTACCGCAATTGCCATGCATGCATGCATATATATATATAAGTATATTTGTATATGTATGCAGGGTGAAAAATAGGATTTCCTTGGAATGGTAACTTAGTTTAAGTTCCTTACCAACGGCCCAGTTCTCGCAGCCTTGCAGAAGCCCCATTGCAGCCATTGAAGTTTCCAAGCTTAGCACACTGCAGTCACTAATTAGACGCACCTCCAGCGCTTCAGTGGATCCCACGCTCAGAGTTGTTCTATATAATATATGTTCACATTATATTATGTTATTTTATATGGAGATTTGGGCTCGCCGGCTTGCGTGTTCAGAAAGTGGCAGATCCGAGGTCATCAAAGGCGACCCTCAAGGCCCAGAGCGGACGCAGTCGCTGGTTGGATTCCAGATGCACTGAGCGCTTGTGCCCTTCGTGACTTCACCTGGGGTGCAGACTGTATTGCAAAGCACTCTCCGGACACCACATTGATTGTTGATATTCTTTGAAAAAGGGTCGGGGACTGGCACCATAATGACCCAAAACCTGCAAGCCAGATGTCGCCCAGGAAAGGAAGTGCCATTCCGACAAGCCGACTGTGGGCAACTGCGATTGTCAGTTGGCGATGAGGTTCTCTTCAACTGCAACTTCGTCTCTGATTGGGGCCTTTTTTCAGGGCCGTTCTTTCAGATGCTAAGCGTTTTGATAATTGCAGCTTGTGCTTCCACCTTCCATGCCTCCAGCGGAAAAGCTGCGGCACCATCTTTCGAGTACTTCACGTTTTCCTATGCGTGTGTCCCAGAGTAAGAAGGAAAGTCAGCCAGCCAGTCGGTCGAATGTTTGAATCTGTTTGGGCCCGCAGCGCTGCTACCTTTACTACTCTTCTTAATGTTGCCGTCATGACGTATTGCCGCCACTGTCATCATTACTATTATTATCACAGTGTTGTCCTAGTATCATTGATAGTTTTGACTGTTACTGTCGCGAATAAATTTCGGCGGTTGTAAGGCAGTTTGGTGAGTGAGCCAAACAACTTCGACGCGAGGGTCACAGAGCTCAGGCACGAAGCAGCTTGAGTAGCGGTTTCGTTGTCTAGGAACAAAATGGAGCTTGAAATGGGCACTAGAATTACTATGCGGTTAGGGGGGGCACACGAAATACTGGGACAAGGAGATGGAAGTTAATACATATTGCGGCTTAACGCCTAAGGCTTAAGGGTCTAGGAGTCTAGGGGCCTAACTAATTAGAAGAAGGAAGAACCACAGGACAAAAAGCCAAACATGAAATTGGAACTGGGGCTTCGAGCTAGGTGCGGAAACACCCCTACCGTCTCTTATAGGCAACGCTCGTGCTTCGTAATCTGCATACCTGGTTTCTTTGGAAGCTCGCGTGTCCGACAGGGGGGTCTCGCTGTTCACGTTGATGCTAATAAGTCATACCCGGTGATGCCCTAAGCCCCAAACCCTTCTTTAGTTACCCCAGACCCTAGAACAAGGACCCTGCAATAGGATTATATTTGGCTCCAAATTGATATAATGTTGGCTGGGTTTAAACTTAGGCCCCCCCCCCCCAACAATAGGGCCTTCAGAAAAATGAGAAATTAGGGACTCTGAATAAGGGCCCTAATTTTCGCAAGGGTTGGGGGAGGAAATTTTAAAGGATTTCAGAGGGCTCTGGGAAACATGGAGTTTTTCCGTATAAACACATCCCTTATCTCGAGAGAAATAAGGTTGAAATGTTCCTATATTTTTCGGGCCCCAGAATCAAAACACATTGAGGACGGTCTTCCCAACAATGGCCTGAAATTGAATAAGGGGCAGCGAAAACACATTATTCAGGCCTCTTCACTAGAGCCAGTGCGACATTAGTGGTTCGGGCAAGTGAAGCCCTAAGCCCCTTGAACCTTTATGAATAATGCGACGCTCGGACCAAATTGGCTAGGAGACTGCCCAGCGTGGACTTGCACGGTTTAGGGTTAGGAATGCTTTTCCATCATAATCCCCGCATAAATATCGGGCAGTGGAGTCTACACCTTGTTGTTCCTCCAATCTAGGCCGCTATGCAGGATGCCCCCAGCTCTTTGACCCTAGCCCTTCCAAGCCGCAAAAGGACATTGCCGGAATTCGGAACATCCCCGCTTGAATGCCCACACGGTTTCGAGTTTGGAGTGTCAGGTTGAGATGCATATCCATATCATCTTAAACAGGTCTTTCAAGGATTAAACCTGTCATGACGAGCGAGATGTGTAACTCCGAGTGACCCTAAACTCTATAAGACACCAACAGCCCAATTCAAAGCCTTCTGTAGTTTGATTTAATGTCATCAGGTCAACGGCGCGTACCGGCCCGACACTTTTCGGGTGCTTCCACATAGAATTCCCGAGGTGCGCAGGGTAAGGGTCAGTTAAGGCTTAGGGTTTAGCTGCATACAATAAGAGAACCCTCAATGGATAATCAAAGAGCAAATAAATTGGAAACATGGTTTATGTAGGCTTGTATAGGGACACAGGCCAACCCCCAATTGACTGTCTTTCGGGTCCCAGTTTGCAGGCTTGAGGTAACCAAAATCACCTCGTCATGATCATCCCGGGATCATTGTCAAATGATTTCAACCCCTTCTGGCAACAGCAGACACAACCCATCCCAAGACATGTAATCTTCTATCCGTTAGCAAGAATTATTCTATGTTGTCCCCGCTTTATGCTTAAAGCTTCTGGTAGTCCATAGCAAGTTTTGTTTAGCGCCCTCTTCATGCTTAAAGCCCCCAATCGACCTCAGCGAGTGTTATGTGGTTCGCTTTTGTGCTTAAAGCACTCAGTATTCATTTGGAAGCATAACGTGACATGAAAGTCATGACTTCTGGTCCTCCGCAAAGTTTGGGTTTTTTGCAGTTTTAGATCGGTGTTTTTGCTATAGCCGAACCCACAAAACCCGCGAACATAGTGACCTGTCTCAATGTTGCTGCTCTCGTCTTGAACAGACCCCTTGCCTTGAAATCCTACAAACCCGGGTGTTTCAAGCGGGCCATGTCCCCAACCATTTTTTTGCTAGCGCGAAAATGCAGGGCACAGGCGTATGTAGGCGTGCCACCTTGTTTCAGCCTTCCAACTACAATACATGCAGGCACCCCTGCGCAAACTTTGAAGCCCGTGGATTTAAGATAACCAGTCCTGAAGCATCTCCATAACACGAAACGGGTATTTTGTGTGTCTTCGCTGGTGGATGCATATGAACGTCTTTGCTTTCTGGCATTTCGGAGCTTAGGGGTGTGCCTAATAAGCATGAAAGGAACCCTCATACTTTGTGCCCTCTTAGTTGGTATCACTTGAAGACAGAAACCTCAACCTGCTGCGCATGTGAAGGTTTTCCGCAGAAAAATGTTTGACAGGATGGAACAGCATATAAACCGACCCCGGACAAAGTGCTTTGAACCTACTCAGAACCGATGCCCCCAGGGCTGGCGACACTACGTGTTGCATCGGCGGCCACGCCATGCAAGATCGTATCGCTTCTCGGTTGTCGTAGACGATGCAAATCCGTTGCAACTCCAGGAGTATCGCCATGAAAGTAGTGTTATAGAATAGGAACGTCGTAGTAGTAGTAGTAGTAGTAGTAGTAGTAGTACGCGCGACGCGCATATTTGACGACCCGTCCGTTTGAGGGCGGTCAATAAGGAGGAGCTTGAAAGTGCTGGCAGCGCCAGCACTTCTGCAC
>CAJNIZ010044083.1:79858-96798 GCA_905231905.1 Symbiodinium pilosum
TTTCTTTTCCATTATCCCAATCGAACCGCAATATACGAATATACTATAGTAGTTTCCATTTTCTTTTCCATTGCCGCAATATAACCCCAATATACTATTAGAGGGTTCTTTGCATCAAGGGCAAGCGCAGCAGACGTCGGCTCAGGTCCTTGAACGGGAGCTTCAGTGACTTTGATTAAAAAAATATCCGGGGGTTTCCCATAATTCGGGGTACCTTTTTGGGGGGTCCTTATAATAATGATTGTAGCATATAGGGGTCTATGTTGGGGTCCCCCTATTTCGGGAAACTGCCATATCTATCAGTGTTAGCGACCAGCTAAACCAACGCAGCCTCAAGGAGGCGCATCTCCTGAGGAATACAGTGTTTCAGCACTCACTCATGCACTCCCAGTCGTTGACAGCGTGATATCCCATGCCTGGCATAGCTTCACAGAACCGAAGTGTAGTGAACAAGCCATGATGCAAGCAAGAACCCTTGCATGTATTGAGCCCGTGCGTCTGCGTGCAAAAGTGGTGCACGGCTTCGGTCGCGGATCTAAGCAGCTGGGCTTCCCCACAGCAAACCTGCAAGTTCACTGGGACGCAGGCGTGGGGGATCTGAATGAGGAAGAGCCTGCGTTGCTGTTAAGGAATTAAATCCAGTTACCATAATGGGCATATATATATATATTCATAGTAAGTAGTATGGTTTCCCCAATAAGTTAAGTTCCTGAACAGCAACCCAGGAGCGTGCTGTCCGCGAATTTGCCGAGATGCACCGTGCGGGCATTTACTGCGCCTGGGGCGCGATAGAGGAGGGTGTCGGAGGCCACGTGGTCCATAAAGTGGCAATGAGCATGGGCTGGAATCCAACCTTTACAGATGTCAAAGCAAAGACCGTGGAGCCGTGGATCTTACACACGTTCGATGAGGAGGGTGTTTCTGAAAGCTGTGTGCAACGATGTACGGTAGCATCAGGAGCCCTTAAAGGACCCCTAAACTCTAGGGTTTAGGGTTTAACGCTAGCTTGAGTGTAGAGGGTATGCCAAGAAATTCGGGTATTTCTAATAGACCTCCGAACATGATAACCCAGACCCATGATTAATAAACCCCCTCCCCTTAACAGGGATTATAATAGGGATCCTAATATTAAGGCCCTTAAAAGGGGGTTTATTAATCAGGGGTCTACATTACCCAAAGCCCTAAACCCTAAATAGTAGTTTCCATTTTCTTTTCATTTATCCCAATATAACACCAATATACTATAGTAGTTTCCATTTTATGGTCTACATTATTGGTAACAAATTAGGCCCTAAACCCTAAACCCCTAGGCCCTTAGCATAACCCATGAGGACTTCTACGGTTGCCACCTGCGCCTGCTGGTCTTGGCATACATCCGGCCTGAGCTGAAGCTGGGATGTCTCAATCAGATTAATAGGGTAGGGTTTAGGGTTCAGGGTTTAGGGTTTGGATTATATAGGAATTATAAGGTATATATAGGGTTTATATAGGGGTTGTATAGAAGGGTTATATAGGAATTATAAGGCATATATAGGGTTTTATATAAGGGTTATATAGGAATTATAGGGTATACATGGGGTTTATATAGGGGTTGTATAGAAGGGTTATATAGGAATTATAGGGTATTCATGGGGTTTATATAGGGGTTATATAGGGGTTATATGGGAATTATAGGGTATACAAAGGGTTTTTTATATAGGGATAATGGAGAATCAAATGGAAATCAAACGGACAATGAAATGGAAACTACTATTACTATAGCGCCCCTAATTATCATGATCATTACTGCTATCAGTGCTTCATAGTATTATTGCTTCCAATTTTTTTGTAGAACTACAACTGTTCTTACAGTTTCTGTTGCTATTGCTCTGCCCTTAAGACGGCCAACAAACCAAAGTCAAATTACTAGCGTTTTAGGCCTGCTTTAGCGCGAAGTTTAGGACGTAAAGCCGTCTTGGGGTAATTTGAAAAATCTTTCCTGGGGTGGTAATGACCCACCATGAAATCTATCGAATGACTGGATACTCCCTGGAGCTTGGAGGTTTTGGGAGGGTAGTTTGGCTTTATTACGGCTCTTGAATGAGAAAGTATAATACAACTACCATTTCTGCAAATGCTGCAAATATTATTGTCACAACGAAGAGGCAGGTTCTCGTGACTAGGTTCTAGTGCTTCAGGGATTGAATGGAGTTGTCAGAACTTTGGGGGCCAGCTCTGAACATGCAAGAGATCACCCACTCGAAAATCTGGTGCCTGACTGGACTGGAACAGCCTTCGAGACTTGTCCATCCAGCTCCAACAGCTAACTTGCTGTCTGTCGAGACGAAAATTCTATATAGTATCAAGGGCACCTCGGAGGTTCTGGAAGGTCCCTTAAAAGGCTCCGAAACCTGGGAGGCCTTTGCAAAGGCGCGCCTGAGAGACTGTGAAATGGCGGAGGGAGGTGCTGAGGCCCTGGCAGGTTCAGGCTCTGAGAAAGGTTTTGGCAGGGTCAGGGAGGATTTGGGAGGCCCTGGAAAAGCCTTGGAGAGCGTATGAATGATTTGGGCTGCTTTGGCGGGCTAAAAATTTTAGCCGCTGCCCCCTTCCAGGCTCAGGCCCCCTGGTCCCGAAATTCGCTCGCAGAGGAGGGCCTGGACCCCCCAGACCCCCCTAATCCACAAAGCAGCCAGCCAAGGTTTGGGTCATAGAGTTTAGGGTATTGACTTTAAAAGGGACCAGTACGGTGGGTGCCACGGTACCCCTGGCTGTGGGAAGGCAGGCAAGCGTATTGGATCGACCTGCGCCATCGATGTCGAGGGGCTTAAGCGCCGCTCACCATCGAAGGTGGGCGGCCTATGCCATGAGTTTATTAAGGACTTAGGGTTGCAGGTTTAGGGCCAGTTTAGGGTTTAAGGTTTAACGTTTAGGGGGAAGGGTCGACCTTAAACCTCAAACCCTAAACCTTATTAGCTTGGACGGTAGGAAGTCTCACACTGCAGCCTGGAACCCGCAGCGCCAAAGCGTAGTGTCCTCTGCCCCACTAGTCGAGTCGGAGCGAACCCTGAAACTCGAAAACACTAAACCCCAAACCGCAAAACTCCACAACCCAGACCCTTTAAAGGATCCGAAAATCATATACACTTCCAAAAAATGACACTTTTTGTGAGAATGGGGAAAGGAAAGCTATAGGGGATCATTGTGAGGCTCCATGTTGTTGGATTCTTCCAGGGGTGGAACGCATGAATCCTAAACCCTACAACCCTCTGCCCAAAAGGGGTGTCTGGGAACCTCAAATCCTCAACCCTACAGTCTAAACCTTTAAAGGGATTCGAGAACCCTAAATCCTAAACCCCAAAAAAGCCTTAAAGGGGCCTGGGAACCCAAAATCCTAAACCGTAAAGTGGTCTGTTAACCCTTAAGCTGTAACCCTAAGCCCTAAAAGGGGTCTGGGAACCAAACCCTAAAGGGCCTAAACCCTAAACGGGTCTGCGAACCCTAAATCCTAGACCCTAAAGTGGGGGGGTCTGGGAAACCTTAATCCTAAGCCCTAAAGGGGCCTGGGAACCCTAAATCCTAAACCCTCAAGGGGTCTACGAACCCTAGGAAATTTGACACCACCGAGCAGCTGAAGCGGGAGATCGCGGCGGACGGCGAGTTCTGCTCGGCTGCTTTGGGCTCCGAGTTACAGTCCTTTCGGGCCGATCCATTTTTGCTAGGTTCGGGGGGAACCTATAAGAGCGTTTATAGGGGTTATGTAGGGGTACATAGGGTTAAGGGTTTCTGAAAATTAGTGGTACCTTTGTGAGATCCGTCTAATGAGGACTATAGTATTTTTGGGTCCTTACTGGGGTCCCCGTATTTAGGGAAATTACAATGTTGGTTTCAGGTCTCAGGGTTTAGGGTTCAGTGAATTGAAGATGTAGGGTTTAGGACTTGGAGGGTTAGGGTTTGGTGCTCAGGGTGTGGGGCTCAGGGTTTAGAGTTTAGGGGTCGGAGAGCCGGAAAGGTAGGATTGATCTAGGTGGGATGAACAAAAGCGGGGGAGTTTTTGATAATAGGGTTCTTACGTAATGTTGGAAAGGCCTCCCACAATCCGATCCCAAAACCCTAAATCCTAATGCAGAGTTAGATTCAGTAACAATTTAGACGCCCAGGGCCCTACAGTAATAAGGGGATTTTAGTAACCCCAACCCTCAAAGTAAGGACCCTATAACCATCATATGATAGTCATAGGTCTTAATTTTGGGGGTTGGGGTTACCAAAATTCTTTTACTATACAGAAGTCAGGGCAGGGGCCTAAGCTTTTGTTGCCATTGGGGGGCTGCCTTGGTCTCTGGGAGTCCCTGAAGGGACCCTTGAGAAATTCCCAGGTTCCTATATACGGTTGAGGATTTAGGGATAAGGGTTTAGGGGGTTGGGGATTAGGGTTTAGCAAAGAGGGACTAGGGGTTAGGGATTAGGGTTGGGGGTTTCGGTTTAGGGTTTGGGGTTTAGGGTTTAGGATATATGGCCAGGGAGCTCACAAGATGAACTAAAAGCTATCATTACTATGGTGCCATGCTCTTGTATGCTTATCGTATAGGGTACATGTGCAATGCAAGGCGTGATTAAGATCACTTGGAGCCCATTCTTGGAAATTAGCTCTGCCTTTCCCTCTTCTGTGAGCGAACTTCTTTCGGCATCAGTGGAACAGGCGCTTTCACAACGGAGGGTCTCATTGCGGTCCCGACAGCCATTGTACATTGTGATGACGGCAGTACCAGTATAGAACTGATACGCACTACAAAAGCATGTCATGGCTCCCCCCCGCCGCCACGCCCTAAATTCACATCCCCCATGACAGGTGCATGGCCAGTTGCGAAGCCAAATCCGGTCAAGGTCTCTGCTGCCCTCCCTGAAGGGATCATCGTCAGCACATCTCTGAAGAAAGCCTTCCAGGACTAAACTTTCATGATCTATGATTGATAATTCATTGGCATTTTGAAGCTAGTTGGGCTCCTTTTTGGTCGATATCTCAGAGCTCTTGCGCTGGTGCGTCTTAACATCTCGACATATACCGCAGCATTTGCGCACGCGCGCGCATGACCAATACAGAGGTAAACAACTATTAAATGGTTATGTACTTGCATGTCCCTTGTAGCGAAAATTCATGATTCTTTTACTATAATACTACATACAATAATGTGTTACTATATTGCTATAATTACTATAACTGTTACTATATTACTACAAATACTATAATTGTTATTATATTACTACAATTACTATAATTGTTACTATATTACTACAATTACTATGCTTGTTACTATATTACTATAACTACTATATTTCTTATTATATTACTACAATTACTATACTTGTTACTATATTACAATAATCAGTATAATTGTTACTATAATTACTACAAATACTATAACTGTTACTATATTACTATAATTACTATAATTCTCACTATATTACTGAAATTACTATAATTGTTACTATATTGCTACAACTACTGTAATTCAAGATCCCCAGAAGTGGACTTTGTTGTGTGAAATGGAGGAGCTCCCGCCTCTGCAGTCCGGCTGTGTGCGTTTGCTGCTGGCCCGGCATGGCGAAACACTTGCCAACGAAGCCGGCTACGGATTAGGGTTTAGGGTTTAGGGTTTAGGATTACAGTCCCCCTTAAGTAGGGATTATATAGGGTTATATAGGGGTTATATAGGGATAATATGGGATAATGGAAAATAAAATGGAAACTACTATTTAGGGTGTAGGACTTAGGGTTATAGTCCCCCCTTAAGTAGATAGAATATGGGGTATGCGGGGATCTTATCATAATATACCCGAGGCCATATGATATCTACTGAAGGGGGACTTAGCCACCCTAGGGGTCCAAGCATCTATAGAACGCATACTTTAGAACCAAATGGATTCCCCTGTGCTTTGCTGCCTTAGTCTCCTTTGTACTTTTACGTGGGACTTCGGACCGTTGGGGTAGGGGTTTAACGTTTAGGGCCTTTTGTCAAGGAATGAGGTGTAGGCCAGGAGCTTGTTTCAGTTGCTTTATGACTGCTGTTGCTAGCTTCTCCACTCCATGCGAACCAGCTGCAAGGAAAAAGGCTTGCTCTGCGGCGGTGATCATGAGTCAGAATTGAATGCCAATGGAGAGCAGCAGGCAGAAGAGTTGGCGCGGGAAATAAGTTTACTTGTGGCTACTCGGCCAGAATTCAGCGGAATCTTCACATGAAGCAAGGATTGTCGCTAAGTGGGGTTTCCATAAACAGAGGGCTGCAATGCATGTAGACCCCCAAATGCTATAGTCCTGGTCATTGGGACCCCAAAACAGAAAGACCGATTTTGTGGAAACTCACCAGACTGGGAGTCTCTGAAAAAAGCTGGGCCTGTAACCCATCAACGAGTCCTGAACGTCGCCAAGAAAAATTAGAGTAGAGCGTTTCCCAAAATATTGGTCGCATGTAGACCCTCAGAAGAATGCAGCCTTCAAATTGAGGGAGAGCTGTTTTTGGGTTGTCTTCCTGCAAGTGGGTCTGCCTTCCGTAAGCTGAGGGATGGATCTGCTGTCACGGGCCGTGCTGTAAGGCATTTCTGCACGACCGTACGAGCTGCGGAGAAAAGGTCCCGCAAGAAAACAAAAAAACAGACCCAGGCTCCAGAGATCATTGGCTCATCGTCGCAACGGCGAGCTGTGAAGTCAGCGGACCTCGTTGCTCGCTGCTCCTGGCTCCTGGTTAATGGGCGTAATGGCGTAATAGGTTTACTTCCTGGTTCTTTGTAGGGACTCAGAGAGTATTCGATAGGGGGTCTAGATGGGGATTAGGTTCCCTTATTCACTGCTACAGCAAGAACCAGCATTTTTTAGGTCGAACGTTTGATCATGTGCTACTTTGTGGCGAGCCAGTGATGGGATGCGAACTATGATATTATTAGCCCAACAGTGGAAAATCGAAGAACATAAAACGGCAACTGCAATTATAATACATATACATATATATATATATCACGGCTACCAATCGGCAGTACACCTTTTTTTTTGTGGGCGTTTGACAAAAGTTGTTTTTACTTTTGCTGTCTCCCCAGTATGGTCAGGCCACTACTATTCACGGCATCCCACCGGGGGTCCCAACTTTTCTATGCTGGCTGCCTCAAGGCACCCTAAACCGCCGAAACCCTAAAAGCCCAAACTCAACACGCTGTAGGGTCAGGGATTAATAAGCATGGAATTTGGGCTTCCGGGCGGGGTCACGGCTTAGGGGCCATCGGAGTTCAGGATAGATGTGTTTGGGGTTAGCATGCGCGGTGTTTTGGGCTATTGGGGCTAAGGGCTTGGGTTGTTTGATGTATATGGGGCATATGCTCCTGCGCCTAAGTACACAAAGTTTTCGCGATGGCTACTACTTTTTTCAGCGAGGTTGCATGGGTTCTTCATCAGGACCGCACAAAGATCCTTTTTTGAAACTACCTTTTTTGAAGCTCCCAACTTACTGCTTCAGTTCCTGAAGCAGCAGCAAGGCTTTCCATCTTCAACACGCCGGCTCGTGGTGGATCGGGGGCCCAACCCGCCTGAGGGATATGAATTTGCAAGATCAAGAATTGTAAAGTTTAAAGTAATCATGGGGTGTCTACGTAGGGGCTTGAGGTGCGCGATTTAACGCATTTTGCTCCTTCGTGATTCCGTGATCAAGCCAGACTTTTGGGGGTAACTATTAACTATGGCTGTGCCATGATGCTAAGGGAGTTTGCCAGGAGTAAGTAGCAACAACGCGATGCATGGCTCCCTTAGCCATAAACTTTGAACCCTAAACCCCTAAACGCCAAGCCCTAAACGCTTAAGCCCCAAACCTTAAGCTTTGAACCCTAAACCCCTAAACCCTACACTCTTGGTTAATACCGCCCTGAAAGCTGATGCTGTTGTTTTTCTTCTGCCCTGAGGTCGAAGATCTCTGTGAGATGCGCTATGGCCTACTTGCACCCTGGTAGACTTAGAGCAAATGGCAGTTCCCCAGAATAAGGGGAGCTCAATATAGACTCCAGAATACTATAATCTTTGCTTTGGTGGACCCTAATAAGGTAACCCGTATTTCGGGAAACCCCTAAACCTCCAATATCCCTATACACCCCGATATAAGCCCCTATATCCCGCTTTTAAAGCGACCCCTAATTTCGGGAAACCCCCAAATGTTGGTGTGCCATGTCACGCAGGCCTACCAGGCCAGGGGCTTCGGGTGTGAGATTTAGGGCAAATATTCCTCTCCTCTAATATTAAACCCCTCCACGCCTCCCCTGCTATGAAATTCTCCTGCATTGTCGTATATTATAGTATATATTGGGGGCATTTAATAGGGTATATTGGGAATGTTTAATATTAGGGTAAGTGCGGGGGGTTCAGAATTAGGGGGAGAGGATTGCCGGAAAAGTGAGAAATGAAGCAAGCAAGAGCTAAGCCCAAGGACTCTAAAGCCGTAAGCTCTAAACCCCAAGCCCAAGGACCTAGAAGCGGATAAATTTCCCTCAGCCCGAGACCGTTCCCAGGAAGGTGCTGTCATTGCCAATGTTGGGGCTGAGATGAAGACAATTGCACAAGCATGGCGAGATGGCAACGTAGAGGACTTGGAAGTCTCTTGAACAGTTCCCTCTTCCATTCCGAGGCGATGAAACCCAACGCAGCATAACTATATGTATTTATATATGTGTGTGTATTTATATAGAAAGGGACGTCAGTGGCTTGCTGCCCACAAAAGGCTTTCGGGCCCAAGGTACTCAGGACCCTTAGTAAGGGCCTCTTTGGGGACGGACTGTCTCGGACTGCCACCTCCGAAGATAGAAACCCGTCTTACCTTGCAACTTGCTGCTAGAAGAAAAGCGAGTACCCCTGGTTTTGTGGAAATAGACCGCTTCGATAAGCGCCGCCCTGAAGCCTGAACCATTCATGCGCGTTTTAAGGGCTGACCCTATACAACCCTATACAATCCTTATATAATCCCTATATAACCCTATATAACCCATATATACTCTATAATTCGTATACAACCCCTATATAAACGCTATAATACCCCTGTATACCCCCCATATCGTTGGCGCGTCAGGAGCGTGTGGGCGGGGAGCAGGGTGAGAGCCCAAAGGACCGTGGTTTCGGGTTTAGGGACTTAGGGTTTAGGGTTTAGAGGCTAAGGGTTTGGGGTTTAGAGTTTAGGGGCATGCTTCCGATTTCCGGGCAGTTTCATAGTCCTAGCTGTTACAGGTTTATTTGGGGGTGAAGGCTGGCAGCACGGTTATTCTGGTATTGGGGGCGCGGTGGGCGGGCTCATGTATAAGCCAAGATCAGTAGGCAAAGTATCCCCTATACTCCTTATGTAACATGTTTCGATATGCTGCTTTATGAGTTTATCGGATCTACATTGTAACTGCTGCTGTTCCCGTTGCATCTGATGCGCTTGGGTACCATTCGTGAAAACTTTCATGTTGCGATCCTCATCAGTATCGTGACTACGACAATGCTTGGCTACTGCAATGTTTGGCTGGCGCCACAGTGCCACACATGATGTCCTTGCAACATCTCTTGCGACCAAAGCGATTTCCGTATACAAGGCCTCGGGCTGTTTTTTTGCATATGAACCGTAGTCTAGACTCATTGAAGGGGCAAATAGAAGGAATCATATGGGGGACTGCTGTAGAGGTTATTAGGGGGGATACTAGGAGCTTAGATGAGGGCTCATATATTTGCTGGCATCACAGACATGCTCACGGCCGCCATGCTTACCTTTGGTTAGCACTAGGAATGAAGGAATGGATGCTTCTGGTAGTCCCTATAGCCCATGGTAGTTTCCATTTTCTTTTCCATTCCTTCATTCCCAGCTAACAAAAGGTAAGCATGAAGGTAATATCTTGTCAGGCTGTGTTGAGACTTGTGGGGAGTCAGGGCAGGGGAGGAAAATGGGCGTTCATTTCCGAGTCGCCCGAGGTAAGATGGGGCCTCTCTCTCTCTCGCTCTTTCTCGCTCTCTCTCTCTCTCTCTCTGTCCCCTCTCTCTCTCTCTCTCTCTCTCTCTTTCTCTTTCTCTTTCTTTCTCTATGAGGGCTCCTTTTGACCAGGAAGTCAAATTTTGGAACGATTCGCGTTGGGGAAAACTCAGAGTTCAGCGGCGTCAAGCCATTGTACTGGATGCCAGCTGCACGTTGGTTGCATGATAGGGAATGCCCCCAAAAAGTTTGTCCCTTTGCGAGGTCGTTCTAGTGATCTTGGTATGTGGTGGAACAGTGAGTTTGAGAAACGATAGTTTGTCTTTGCAGGTCTGATGGTGGTGCATTGGCCCGATCTCGGATTCTGGCTCTGCTAAATTTAACCTCCCACCTCCAGTCATATGACCTCAGGATGCTGCTTATCCGGCGAACACGTATGTAATTCAGACTCGTGGCAACACTAAGGCAAGCAGCAGTCATACTGCTAGGGTCAGCACTTGAGCAAGGACCTGGTTGACCGCGTGATGCGGGCTTTGAGCACCAGCCTACAGCATCAGGAGGGGAAGGTGGGGGGCCAATTCAGGTGTTTTAGCTAAACTCAAAGATGACATGCAGGTCTGTAGTGTGGCTAGTCTGCAAAGCAGTGCCCCATCTGGAATGCAACATGTTAGGGCTAGATTATGCAGGGTACCAAAGAATGGGCTCCTCATTTTGGGAAGAGCCCGTTTTTAAAGAAACAGCCGCGGCTTGTGACGCTAGTTGACTTTCTGCCAGAGAGCAAAATGTCCCAGCTCCAACAACGTGATCTCTCATAGCCCCTTCATTCGTCATTGTAAGGATTTCTCTAGTGTCTCACAGCTATAGCTGTAGGTGCATCATTCTGCTGCTGTCCTGCATGTGTCGACCTAGTTAGTCTCGTGCCCCTGCCAGGCGGTGTTGCTGGTATGCCATTCGTGGGTGAACCTGGGCAAAGCGTCGAAGCAGTCTGTCTCATGCTTGGTAGTAAAGGCTGTCGCTACAGTTTACATTCGTTGTAGTTAGCAGTGATGGCACTGTGCTAATAGTGGGGCAGTGGCATTAGTTGCAAGAAGCAGGTTACTGAAAAACGTGAGTTTGTGCAGTTCAGGAACAAAGCATTGATTGCCATGGCCACGCCCGGGCTGGGATTGCACAAGCTTCTCGACATACCCCAGAGAAACTGTGCTGTCAATGTCATCGATGTTGACTGCCGACAAACTTGCCTTTCACCCAGCAGCTTCCGAGTATTGGCTGTCGATTTGGTGGCCGGATCTCGGGCCAGGATTTGAAGGTCGCCGTGTGTCAATGTACATAAGAAAGTGATGCTCTCCGGGTTTTCTAGCGCAACATTGGGGGCTTTGAAGAATAACGCCTATAAGGACCCCTTCTGCCCGGTATGATCCCTGTGTATGCCTTGGATCCGTTATGTTGGCCTTATTTGGTAGTTTCCCAAAATAGGTGACCCCAGTATAGACGCCAAAATACTGCAGTCCTTATTACTGGGACCCCCAATACGGTACGCCTAATTATGGGAAACGCCGACCTAAATCCATAAACCCTAAACCCTGTACAACACTTTATAACCCCTATGATGCCCTATAAACCCTTTTAATTGTATCCCTGCTTTCGGGAAATCCCAATTTTGAGAAAAACCGTGACCCTGAAGCCACGGTTTAGGGTTCAGGGTGTGGCGTAGGTACCCCAGATAGCTTGCTTAAGGGTTTAGGGTTCAGGGTACTGGAGAATCACGTGGACAAGGACATGAAAGTGAAATGGAAACTGGGGTTATATAGTGGGGCTTATACGCTTTAGTAATCTCGGTACCTCAGCAGTACACTTTTTCCATATTTCTTTTGGGGTCTCCTTATTGCAAGTGAACATTCTGATTCAAGGGTACCCCTATTATGAAAGGGTTACTGGGGAACTTTGGTAATCACAGCTGCCGCGGTCAGAAAATTTTGGGGCTAGAATGATTAGAACATGTAGGGATTGGCCCAGGTGTATTCTATCTTAAATCGGGGACCGACGGTTAGTTTCCATCCAATTATCCAGGCTTGTACTTCAGACCCAAGCTAACCTAGACCCCCAAAGGGATCTGAGAATTAGACCCCTTGAACCATATGGGAATTTATAGAAGGATTATATGGGGGTTATAATGGGTGTATCTAGGGATCTAATGTTCAGATCCTCCCAGGGGTCTGGGAATTTTTATGGATCGAGCATCAGGTCTCACCCCTGGTGAAAGCTTTGATTGAATCCTCTTACTGATGGTGAGTAGGGCCATGGAGGAACGGATCCCTTTAGCAGCCCGTACAAATTCATAAAACCGCTTTCATTATTGCCAGTATTGCTAGTATTATGAATAACTATTACTATTACCAGTACTATTACTGCTAGATCCCTTCCTTCACTCCATGCTGACCACGTGTATGCGTGAGCTCCACCCGGGTCCTAGCCGAACAACGCAAGTTGCAGAGGAACCATGCGGAAGTCTCCGACGTAAATAACCTGCCTGGTTCTTAGTAAGGAATGAGGGAATATAATCGCTATATGATTAACTTCTATATCATACATTCCCTTTCTCCCTACTTATTGAGAACCAGTAAATTCCAGGTTGCCCTTAACCCTGAACCCTAGAGCTTGGGTACTGCTCCCACTCTGTGACAGTTGGATAATATTTATATTATAGTTATATAGAGCCCTTAATATGACCCCTAATATAGACTGTCATAAAGCCCTGAGGAATCCAGAATGTCCCTGAGGTTGCCAGGGCAACTGCCCATGGATTTACTGTCCAGCCCCCCTCAAGTAGACAGAATACGGGTATGTGGGGATCTTATCATCGTTTGGGAGAATTCCATGTTCTATCTACTTAAGGGGGACTATAAGAACATCTTCCCAAAGCCAATCCTACGAATCCTACGAGGACCATAGCCAGGCCTTCAGAGCAACAAAGGCATACCTGGGTTTGAAAGACCAAAGACTCTAAAACCTCAAGTCCAATTATTACCTTTCTTGCGGTTAAGGGTTTAGGATTTAGGGTTTAGGGTTTAGGGTTCTCAAATTTCCTTGACTTCAACATTTTAACTTTTCCGGCTCTAAATGACGCCCCAAACCGCAAGTAATAGTAACAAACCCAGAAGGGCGTCCCCAAAAAACCTGTTGCAGAGCTGTCTCCTGAAGTGCCAGCGATGAGACTACACTATACTAGTTATAATACAACCCTTCATGGCCCTGTAATAGTCCCCGATATAATCCTCATATACCCCATATTCTATCTACTTAATGCGGACTTATAACCCCTATTACCGGCTGGTGTACCAGAAACGGAAACGCTCAGCCCCATAGTTGGCTCCGGAATTCTCCTCACCAACTCTTTCGATTGAGGATTTAGGATTTAGGGTTTAGGGTTTATGGTTTATGGTTTAGGATTAGGGCTTATTCCACAGGAGGATGAACCTGGCAGTGCCTCAACCAGCCCCTTCCCCCTAATACCCTCCAAATACTCCCCATAGGCTTTGGGGTTTAGGGCTGATACTAACGAGTCTGGGTTCAAAAAAAGGGCTGATGTTAAACCCACCCATCCCCCTTTTTTTGGGAGTATTCAATATGAGGGGCGGGGGGATTTACTATGAGGGCGAAGGGATGAACGTGGCAGTGAATTTTTTGGGCAGCCTGTGATTCAAGGGAGACTGACCATATGAGCTACAGTCTGAACTCCTCAAAGCAAAATATATAGGAGATTGTATAGGGAGTACAGAGGGATACAGGGAGTTTAGATTACAGCTCATATGATTGGTGGGCATGCACCAGAGGAGGATGTTTTATAGGACTTCAAGTTTCGAGCATGAGCTTACCTAGTAGGAGTTGATGTTGACATCATCATCCCTAAACCAAGCCGAGCAGTGCTTTAATCTCAGAGTCCTGGCGAGGCAAGGGGGAGCAGATCACCCGATTCCTGGGTTGGATGCTGAAAAACGCCTGGAAGGACGCCACCTTTTTTGACATTTGTACGCTTTGATGGTTATGCCTTGGGTACTGCCCCCTCCCAGTAATAGCCTATATTAGGGGTCCTATTAAGGGCTGAATATACCCATAGTATAAATATTATCCAACTGTGACTGAGGGGGGGCAGTACCCAAGTTATGCCCCTTCATCTCGTTATCGACCTTCTCGCAGCCACCCTCGTGTCTGTTTGGCCATAAAAGACCATCGTGAGATGTTGGGCTGCAGCTTAGCTGGCTTTGAAAGGGAGCCTGACTTGTGCGAGCGAGGGGGGCAGGCATCGCCTCTCACTCGCTCTCTCTCTGTCTCTCTCTTTCTCCTCTCTCTCTCTCTCTCTTTTTCTTTCTTTCTCTCTATATCTCCCTTTCCATCTCCATCTCTATCTCTTTCACTTGCTGTCTCTCTTTCACTTGGGGTCTCTCTCCGTCTCTCTCTTTCTGCAATTCGGTTGACGCTGCTGCGAGAATCGGCTTTCCAGGTTGTTTTGTTTGTGGCCAGTTCTTGGATCCAGGAGGACCTGGTGCAGGTCGATAATGAAGGATGGGCACAGCTAGAAGACTGCGTGGCGGCGATGCAAATAAAGACTCTCGGCAGCAGCTCCTGCATGACTGAGAATGTTTCCCAGTCCTCGTTACATCGTTCTAGTTGGATGCCATTCCTTTGAGCATTCTTTGGCCACTCCAATGTCATTCTCTGATAGACAAATCTACAAGATGCTTTATCCCACGGCCATGCTCCAATGGTCCACGCGTTTATATTGCAAAGAAAAAACCGCTTAGTGCACGAAGTCTTGGATGGAGTAGCTACCCCTTGTTTCTACCAACAGTCATGGCTCATGACCCTTACATCTTATGGGGTCGTAACTTGCCCCTAATTTTTTGCCAGCCAGAATGGTACACAGCAAAGTGCAACTGTTGGAGAGAGCCGGCGATCAGCAGGAAAGCAGCCACTTTGCACAAGATCTCTGGTGAATGAAGCCTTGCAGGCATGTGCGTATATATATATATATGTATGGCATTAAAGTCATGTTTCGCGTTTGCCCAAGAGGCTGCCCCATTTGGATTTGCTGAGGGTTCTGAATAGCACAATGTCAGCCTGAAGTGCGAACGTGACGCGGAGGGGGCGCAACACACCAATCTCTCAATGCAGCAGCGCGCATCTGTTCTTTCTAGAAGGCACAACTTGCTAACATCGGGCGGTTCCCAAGAGCGAGAGGTCCTAAGAGGACGAACCTATGGTAGTTTACCCTTCATGCTGGAAGAATGTAATTACCACCTGGCCGCCCAGGAAACCCGAGTTCGGCATCGAGACTACAGACGACCTGAAGCAGACGCTCAAGGCGTGTAACCAGCGCTGTGCTCACAGGAGCTTCCACTATGCATCCAAGACCTGGGCATATATTTTGGTATGCATCTATGTATATATACATGTACGCAAAAATTAGTGCGATTACCCCCCCCCCCCCCAAATATTGGAGACAAAAATTGAAGCCTGTTCTGAAATTCCTTGCCAGTCCGAAGACACAGAGGGCCGCTTCGCAGTTGACGAGTGGGGAAGCCGTGTCCGGAAGGCGCAAAGTCTCGGGGAAGTTAGTGTGGTGTAAGCAGGCAGGAATCAGGAATCTGAATAAACCAGTCACATGTTTGCGCCATTTTGGGCATACAGTAGTTGATGTTCCTTTCATGGGATTCCGTAGTCAGGATGTTTGAGGAATTTCCAAAATTTGCTCCAGCTTTGTTGAGGCGCCCTGTCACAGGCGGCTCTGCACTGGAAAGGGCCTTGGGGATCCTAAGAGCTTCCATTTTCTTTTCCATTATCCCTATATAGACCCAATATTACCCCTATAATAACCCTATATCATCCCTTTAAAGGCTGCCGGAATTCTCATACCCCAGCTTGGTGAGCCCCCGTGCTTTCCCGGCTCCATGTGTGGGCTGACGGCTGGCCCGTGGGTTTAGGGGTTTGGATTGACAAACGTTCCTGCATGGTCGTTTGAGTTGCCATCCAACATCTTCTTCTCCTTTTCTGTGGTTGAAACATTTGTAGAGGGGCATGTTTTGAAAAAACGGGTCCCGGGAGCGGATTGCCAGAGCTTCAAGGTTATGAGCGAATGGCAGAGGAATACGTTCAAAATCAATTGCACCACACCGCCTCTCAGGGCGGTGGCGAGGTCTAGTTTTCCAGCGTGCCTGTATCCTCAATCACCTATAAGCCAGCGAGTGTAACCGCAATTACTAGGTCTACCCCCTCAAACTGTAGGTAGGCGTGGTTGCAGGTGACCCACGCGAAGCGGTTTCTCCCCGTGGCCCCCTAAACCCCTAAACCCCTTTAAGCCCCTAAACCCTAAGCCCCAAACCCCTTTAAGCCCCTAAACTGAGTGAGCCCGGGGCCGTCGAGCAGGGCGAACGCGCCGAAGCCGGCAAGCGAGCCAGCTCTGCAGCCTAAAGCCCTCCGGCAACCGACAGAGCTCCCAGTCCCACAGGCAGCTGTGGGCTGCGCGGTAAGCCCAGCAGGCCGCTGGCGAGTAACCCGTCAGGTCGCCCTTAGAATGAGGTACCCCAAACCTTGCACCGAAGCGTTCTTTTTCAAAGCCAGCCTTCTGTCCAAGGGGTCCCTAGACCGGCTGAGCTCTCGGGCCCCTAGGCTGGCTGAGCTCTAGAGCCCCCTTTCAGTGGCCCTCCTTCAAAGCTCCCAGAGGCCGCCCAGGCACTGGGCCTGACTGCCTCCAAGAAATTTCAGGGTCCTAAGCCTAGGAGCTTTGTAGGGGCCCCCCAGCCACCCGAACACGACTGAATACTAGACAAAACATTCAGAGCTTCCGCCAAAACCCAGCCAACTCATGTACCGGTCTTCTTTGTGGCTCAAGCCGCGACCTCAAGCCAAGGCTCTGCCTCGAAACAAAAAAGGTTCGACCCAGCCCACTTGCTTAGACGAGTCCATCTGTTCAGGATTAGATTAAAGGCATCTAGCCAA